>MNPL01015763.1:0-12010 GCA_002081605.1 Tropilaelaps mercedesae | reverse complement strand
GGCTAACAGTCTGGCTAATGCTGCGATAGTAATGGGAAAAAGACGCTGCACTGTATTATAGGACGAAGCGCGGCGATGAAATTTAGGGTACATATTTATGGTGTGTAACGGAATGGCAACTTCTTCTGAGAATGACTCTGTGAAACAAAGGCCATCTGCCTACGTTTGATACAGAGACATCAAGTCTCGCTTACCGATCTTACGTTAGAAGCCGAGGACAAGGTAAGCAACCTAAGAAACTGGAAGGTATCGGAGAAGGACCCTAAGTGACCAAACACATCAAATATGGCAAAGAAATTGGGAAGCAGAGGTACATCCAACGAGTACCCTGGCGTGTATCAAGATGGACATAGCCAGGTTGCAGAGAGAAATAGGATCAGGCGGCAAGCGACTTCTAGGCGCTAGGGAGGAAACACAGCTTCAGGAAGTAATTGATACATTGATTAAAGCATATGAGGTGGCAAAACGAACCACGAGAAATTTATTCTCACCATACGCTGATTCGGCCCGACCTGCTCAAGGGACATAGAGCGAGTCGAGGAGACACCTTTGATCAGATCTGAATAGTTTTAAATATTAGTCAAGTGTCTTACTAAAAAAAGTCTTTAGGGCCATATTGGAATCTCCGAGGAGGTAATTAAAATTCTTCTACAAAAGAAACCCGTTTTTTCCGAGCCAATGACCAACGAAATCTGACATAAACAATGGTACCTGCTTGGAAAAATATTTATGTTACGAAACCGGGAAAGCCTTACCGACACTAAAACGTACGTCCGATCTGTCTATCGGCAAGGCAATAAAAACAATTATAAATTCAGTGCTCACAATTATGCTCAGCCACTAAAGATATGTTAGGGAAGTTCCGAAGTGATTTACTGAATGAATTATGAATGAAATCATAAAGCGAAAAGACAGCCAAGAAGTGCTGTATCTGCAAGCTACAGACAGAAATCGTAATAAAATGCCTATCTTGCTCTCTGGAGGTACTAGGCTTTCTCTCAAATGAACAGTGTGACCTCTGGAGTCTTAAGAGTACATCGACGGTTTGCTATGTAATACTAGAGATGTACACCAAAGACTGGACACGACAAATTTTCCATGCATTTGAAGAAACTGCCGCTACTCTAACAGAACAGACCATATGGTGTGTTTTATTAGAGAATAGTACGTCCTTGGAGATAATTGCTTTTATATATATCTCAGAAAAAAGGGCGGTCGTTATCACATGTATAGCTGTACATCGACAGTATCACCAACTTTCTTATCTCTTTAACACCAGTTTACCTGTTTACTTCTGATTACCACGCTTTGGTCAAATATATGTAAGTAATATATATGTAAAACATTCAGGATCTTCGGCCACATCAAGGCTAATAAATACTAGAATACAAAATTATAAACAAATCTGTATTTAAACATCATAACTTACAAACCATCTTACGATGGTATTGAGGGAAAACCTTTGCCATGAAAACTGTGAACTGTAAATCTGGTTACAACATGATTGTTGAGTCGATTCACCTATTCCATGTATGTTTTCGCACTGCGCCCATGGTAAACCTGTTCCAGCAACCATGTTGTGATATTACATCACAACAAACCACTATGCGGGTTGAAGAAGAATAGTTGAAACGGACATTAAAGTCTTCAGTGACCGCGATTAAAGTAAGTCAGGGGTATCGCATAAGCTTGCGGTCAGGCTTTTTGGAAGAAGCACGAGTTGGTTCTACATCCCTGGCCGTACGTACGTAGCTATTAGGTTCAAACACTATGTTTCTAAATCGATAACCGCACCATGAAACTACAAAACGCAGAATGAGATATCATTCATAGTAATTATAATATACAGGAATGAAGATATATTTCCATTGAAGAGCCCGAAGCTTTTTTGGACAGGGCAGTATACGACGTGCTATCGGAGAGCAACGTCGACGAGGCACTAGATCGGGTCCGCAGTTGGATGTCCGAGAACGAGCTGGAAGTCACTCCACACAAGAGTAAAGCAGTTCTGCTGACCGGCCGTAAGAAGATCAGGAATGTCAGGATCGTGTATGGGGGAGAGGAGATTGCTCTAAAGGACACGGCCAGATACTTAGGGTATCAAGTGGACAGCGGCTTGAGGGGCCAGGCACACCTAGATGATGCACTGACTAAGGCAACTAAAGCAGCGCAAGAACTGGCAACTATAATGGCCAACACCAAGTGCCCATCGGGGTTGACGAGAAGACTATACGTTGCGATCAAGGACTCGAAGATCAGTGGGAACCAGGAAAGGGCTGAACGAGCTGAACTCAGCACAAAGGACGATAGCCCTCCGATGCGCTAGAGCGTATAGAACAGTTGCGACAGAAGCGGCAATGGTTCTTGCAGGAACCGTCCCCTGGCGAATCAAGGTCCAGCAAAGAAGGAAGAGATGGCGAGATCCCGAGATCTCGGTGCAAGATAGCTGGCAAGGCATGATTAGCGACTGGCAAGCGGAGTGGAAAAACGGGATAGGCTCAGGCGGAGACCGCGTAAGAGAGCTAATACCAGACATCAGGGCATGTCTAGACAGAAAGGGACGGGACATGACATACGAACTAGTACGGGTTATAACGGGACATGGAGACTTTGGCACATACCTGCATAGGATTGACAAAAGAAACACTGAAATCTGCAAATACTTTTCAGATTTTTAAAGCACATGCTTTTCGAATGCGGAGCCTGGGCAGAACAAAGGGTGATCTATTGAGGGCAGGAGGAACGGTCAAAGACTTGATAGAAAATATGATTAGGGAAAAGAAGGCATGGGCAATAGCTGTGGGCGAAATTAAAAAAGTGCAAAGGAAAAAAGGAGCAAGGGGCGATTAGGAACAGCGCGGAACGGGAGCCTGGCCGATTAATCCACCGCACTCAAAACACATTCGCTGGCAGAAGTAATATTGAAAAATGCTTCCTCCAGTGTGATGTGTATCAGGCGGCGTTAGTTTTAGTGGGTAGGTCCCCCTACAGCGGAGGTCCCACACTACCCGGCGAATACCTTGTTGCGAAGCAGGGTGCTCATGAGAGTTTCTCCGTCGCAAAAAAAAGTATAAGACGTGCTAATCGGGTAATTCAAATGCGTTTGAATCCCTCCATCTTGACTGTGCGAATAACGATTATTGAAATTACGTCGCACTTCCAAGTCAGCAAACTACCTTATTTTTATAATTTCTCTCGCGGCTCCATGCCCATTCCTTGAGTCAACTTCGTATCGGCTGGAATGCTAAGGATTGCCGCAAATTCCGACAGATTGTACTCTCAGAGCGCGTAAAACCTGCCTCAGAAAATTTTCAGTTACCGAAACAGACGGAGAATCTTGACCCCTCTATTACGGTGGCGCTTGGTTCTTGTCAGATAACTAAAGACGTTTGATAAGGTATTTTGGCCTTTCGGGATCGCTTCGGGTGACCGTGTGAAGTGAAAAACAAAACTGCTGCACTAAATTAAGATTCTCCCAAGCGGGCATTGTGTAACTTGCAGCGCCTTCGCCTCTCGAACTTTTGGCCCTAAAAAAAGTATAATTTTCTTACGGATATTGTATCAAATCCACATATCAAATCCGCTCAAGCTCCTCTCAAATATTCCATGTTTTAAAATGCTGAAAAACAATCTTCAGCAATTTCTCTAAATTGTTCTTTGAAATTTTGATTTTTGTCTAAGTTACCTATAGCATTTCTTCCAGTCGAAGCGTTCAGGGACGCTTATGTTTTTTTTAATTAGCCAAGACATTTAACTGTGTTGACTACACCACAATCATCAAAATCTCATCTAAGTTAGGCATATTCAGCAACAACTGTACTCGCGCCGATGTATATAAACCGGCATTTTAAGCATCTTGTCGAAACCAGTTAATCTATCTAACATTGTTAGATGACACTGTTCTGGATAATTAGCTTTCTCTTAATCCATCTCCTGTATCGGGCAATCAGAGGCCCTGTGTAGTTCCTACGGTTTTTGTGGATAACACATCTGCTTCTAAAACATGTAGGCAAAATTATTATAAATGATTACGCTTGCAAACAATGCTCTCTTTTCCATTGAGGGTATCTCATCAAAAACCTATATGTTTCTATGTCGTCCCTTCCACATGATCACTCTTTAGTGGTATTCTCAACCACCGCGGTATCTCTACTTTATTCGGTACCAAATTTTACTTGAAACTCACGTAGAATTCTGTATGCGCACTGTCGTTTTTAATTGTCTAAGGCTTATCTTTCCATTAGCCCATAACAGAAATTAGGGCTCCTGGAAGTTGTCTAACAGTCTATAATGCACTCTTTGTATAAATTTTCCACGTTGACGATTTCTTAATGACCGCCAGAGCAGGTTTCATTCTCGGCAGGCAATCACAACAGTGAACGAATATGTTGCACAAGTCGCCTTATTAATCAATGCAGACAAAACAGAAACAACTCATTTTAGAATGGAAATGAGGCGCACATGTGAGGCTTATTTTGTATGTATTGTAGTTCTGAATGCTGGGCATATGCTCTGTTGTTTATATATTCTCACGGACGATGGGAGAATATTATGCTGCGTTAGTAAACAAGATAAAAAAATATTAAAAGTAACATCTCGAGCGACCCTATATATTGGCTTTGCTGGGAAACCCAAATAACCATTGCACTGGCGATCTATTTAAACAAAATTTTAAGATTGCTTCGTTATAATGTATTTGATTCTAAATATGAATTGAACAACCTTAAAATATCTGTAAAAATAATTTAATATATGCCGTTTCAGCACTGTACGTGTAATTAGACTGCTATATAACGCCCTTGTCTTTTCAGAACAAAGGCATTTTCTATTTTGTTCTATTCTAGTCTACCTATGGTTACAGAATAACATTTAGCATGTCGAATAAATACGCAATAAGTTTAACACGTCCAATTGACTTCACTCTAGCGGTTTTGATTATAAAATATTCTGGTTCTCATCATGGGTTCCTTGGGTTATTCAACACAAATCGCCCCCACTTATGCAATAAATTATTGATGTTAATCCGTATGCTTCATAGACGGTTTAAAGTCTTGAAATGTATTTTAATAGGATCCTCGTGAGGAAGGTAAAGAAAGCTACTAATATTATTGAGTTTTTACTCACGGAATAAATATATTACTTTCCAGTTAATATAACAAAAAGGGTATTACAAACATTTTATCAATGAGTGTATCAAAAAAATTTAAGCTGAACGCCAATAAATACAGTACATAGAATTTACTAATCTTTTGGTTTATTCAGAAAGACTTGTGGGCCGAATATTGTTAGATTCAAGAGGAAATCCAACTTAATACAAAAACTAACAAAATTACTGTATATTAATGCTACATTTTCCGTGGTAACCGGACATAAACACAACAGATAACTAAATCCATAATTTCATACCGTGACAAGGTTCCACCTGATAAATTCCAGTAATATTCTCTAATAGTTATAAATGTGAATAATACTTTGCGTTTTGGAGCATCTTCTGATGAATTTGCTTGTTATTCTTTGTGTGTCAACGGCTAAAGCTGGGCCACAAATTCAATTAGATGGTTCACCGTAGACTGTGTGAAAGCCGCTGTTTCACAACGAATTAAATTGAAAGGGCGCGTGAGCTGGACGTTTTGAGTCAGAAAAACAAGAGAAATAGCGCTGTGCGCAGAAGAAAGGCAACGTACTATATAGATTCTCTTTGCGCAAATGAGGATCATTTTGCTTTAAGATGAGAGCACATTGAATAAATCGAAGAAGTACGTTGAATAAATAATTTAAAAACAGTGGAACTACTTTAGACTGATAGAAGGAATACGATGCTCTGCATAGGGCTAGTAGTAGAACGAGTTATGTTATTATAGTCTACTCAGTACTGTGATTTGTCGGCCCCAAAATAAACATCTAATAAATTATTATCTATAAAACCACGTTTTTAGTTTGTGTGGTAGAACTCACCTGTTAAAAAGCCTCTATTCCTGCAGCCAGAATTTGTTCAGTTATACGCCAGTGGCGTTTAATTCCTGCACTCTAATGAACTAAATTTTAAATATAGTGTCGATTCCGCATCAATTTAAGTGACGAATCATATTTTTTTCGCTATCCAGAACAAAACAGCTCTAACATGCTTCATGTAGTACTCTATTTTTCACCTTGACATTCTCTAACTTGGCCTCGTATAGCTAATGCTTCTAAAATATTTCGTTCGCCCCTATCGAGTTTCCGTCATTATATTAATTATTCAACTTTAATAATAACTGTAACGCGTACGTTTATTTTAAAAAAAAGATAAAACTTATTTGAAATACCCATTGAATATCAAGGTTTACTACGGTAATTATAGCTGTCCTGGCTTCAGAAAGAAGATCAAATGCAGTTGTATTTTATATTTGTATACATATTTCAATAGTTTTTTTATTTGCTAAAAATCTGATGACTGCAAAAATTACCGTCTAGCTGGACAACAAAAAAATAAATTCAGGTGTCTAGAAATGTAAGGTTTCAGTTAAAATCGAGGAAGGCGTAAACCAATAGGAGTAGCTATTATGGTATAGTATCATGCATCGTAAAGGTTGTGTGTTCAAATGTACGAATACTAATATGCGTTCGTAAAACATGAATGGGGTGCTAAATCAGCTGATAATCGTGTCTTTTCTGCCTAGCACCTATTCAAGATAATTTTTGTTTTTTAAACGTAAAATAAAACCTCCCATGAGGAGATTTTTTGGCGCATTTCACAAAAGCTGATGTATGTCCCAAAGCTGTATAAAAGTTTAATAGTCTAGTTATACAGTCAGTTCATATAGAATACTGCGAGGACAAACAATATTAAGCGTTGAGTGATACGCATATATTGTGAGTGCAATGCCGGTATCTGTCAGTCAAATTAACATAGAAATTGTGCCATATATTAGCGAGGCGCCTTATATGAGGATTGTGTGACATAACGATTATGACTTCATCATAATCGTAACAAATAAAAACTGCAAGTCTAGAATGCCACGTAGTAGTTTGTAGTGCCCATAACATAATGTTTTCCAGAGTCGATTGTGGCTGTGTCGCAACTGTAAATTTTATGAGCTAAGGTCATAATATGAGAATAATGAACCTGATGATAGTGATGCTAATGCTTATATGACCACATCAGTCTAGGTTGAAACCAGAAACAGAATATAATAAAATAGATTGAATACAAGCCAACGCCGGTACATACATTTTGCGGTGTAGACATTTCATTTAGGTTATTCGTATTGTTGTTTTCTCTCTCTTTCTTCACTTCCGTTATTGAGGTCAACCTCAATCTATGATAATTCAATAGCACTTTGCTGTTACAATCTTTCCACTGTCGTTTTTTCAAGTTTTATCATAACGCGTGCCTATCCTAATGTTAAGGCATCGGATGGCTATCGTCGTCGCGTTGGATAGCGGTACTATTTCTATTTATGGCGTGGAATTATCATTTCTCTGGATGGCCTTGCCGGGTGTTTGCAACCATTTATTCTTTCGATCAGAAGAAATATTGCTATGATAACATCGTTAACGCGCGAGTTATGTCGGGCCATAATCAAACCAAATTTAAATACCACTAAACATCACTCGTTTTACAGTAGCAGCTGAGCTCTTTCATACAGGCACGTATACACACATACCATGAATATTACAGCACAAATCGAACTGTTGACTAGAAGTAACGCATGTTATCTCCAAATGGATATCTCCGCATTCTGTTGTAACTTCAAACTGTTTATTTTCGCAACAGCTCGCGGCAAGTGAATTTACATGAATCAAATCGTTGACAAAAGAGGCCGCCGTGCGCTAGTTCTATTGTTTTTGAGACGTTTCAACGTAAAATGGTGTGGAAAGTCTTCATCGAGAACGCAAAGCGACATGATGCGATTCAACAGAACAGACATCATGACATGATACACGACTCGTCGCATACGGTAGCGAGTCCAAAAGAATGACATTAACACAGACAGCTGTCGAGCTCGGTGGCTTGGTGCATTCGCCTTGCGACTAGAGGAGACGCGTAGGTGCACGGGTTCGATCCCCGCCGGTGCATATTTACATCGTTGCATCATTGCATTACTTCGTCTTACGAAGTAATGCAAAAACTGCTACCGTGGACGTTAAATGTTGGCTGATGGTCAGCGTTAAAAAATAAAAAAAAAAAAATAAAACACAGACAGCTGTTGCCACTGCTGTTTCCTGTGTCCCACTAGCACCTTTGTAGAAAGAGTGAAAATCGCTAAATTTTCAAGTTATCGAATTGACCGACCGTTGAAAAACTCTCGATAAGGTTATTTGACCAGGTTTTGAATTACAAGTAGTATTTTGGTAACGCATTTTATAATAAAGGTGTCTGTTTTGACGGCTAAGGCTGAACTCTTCATATTTTATTAAATTTGTGGCATGCTTGAGTGGCTCTTGCCGACAAGAATTTCCGCTTTTTTCCCAAAAATGGTAACATGGTTGACCAAAAATAACAAAACAGTTGCGTGGAATTTTTGACTAATTTTTGTAACGTTCTATGATGCCTTTCTGTACAATATGGTACCTTCTTTGCCTTTTTTTAAACCTCCATGTTGTTTTCTATCACTCTTTATAAAAAAACAACCTGACAACCCTCCGTTCAATCAGCTCTATAACACAAATTGTTCTACAGTGATTACACTAGCACAACTATTGACACCTCAAATAAAAAACAGACCTTTGCTTGACATTAGCACCGTTACTCGATTATGCTGCACAGAAATATCCTGAATCCTATAAATTTCCATAAAGTGAAAAATCTCTCGTCAAGGTCTAAATATTTTTCAGCATTAACACTTAGAGACGTCAGATACAGAAACAGAGATTCAATTTGAAGATAGACAGCCAGGTAAAGATCACAATTCTACAATGTGAACGCTTGTATGGTTTATTGACAGCCCTTTGTACTCCTGTTATGCCGCCAAAAATCATAAGAGCAACAGGTACTTTTGCTTAACATATGTTCTGTTACAGACATACATTTTACCTTGTTTATGTCGCGTTTACTAGAATGGTTTCAGGGATTTTTGTCCTCGACTTATACACATGTTCTCATAATAATTTTATCTTTAGTGGCGCACGAAAAATAGCTTAGTATATGTAGAGTTTTGGCATTCCTAACAGCAAGCACATTTTCTTAAGTTCTTGAAGAAATGCATTTCAGCGTCATAATAACTAGTGACACCTGATATGACGCAGTGGCTAGGGAATGTATAAACAATACCGATTAGACAGTTGACATTTTTGCTCAAAACATACAACTTTAATATCCATTTAAATTAATGTATTGTCGAGCATACAAGATACAATCATGTATTTTTTTAGTAATAATAGGAATTTTAAATTAGAAGGACGTTACATCCATATTACCTCAACACATCCCAACCTAAAGCAGCTTCCTTGTTGTAATGCGTGAGCTTGTCGAAGCGCACTCGTTGGTTGTAAATAGAGAAAAAGGCCAAAGGAGCGAAATTATGTAGAAATAAGATAAATACTTAGGCTTTATCGCAGTCTATTCCGCGTCCCTACATAAGGGGAGCAATTCAAAAAATATTTCATTGCAGCTAATGGACTTTCCTTTCTGTAAAAAGAACTCCCTTCATTTGCCCAAACTGCTACCATCAAGCGTCGTAGTCAACAGTAAGTTGACATATCAATGCTCCTTGTGTTCAATAAGCTTCAATGTACATTTGAACGGGCATTTACAGGTTGTGAGGGTTTTCTAAGTGGTAAAGGTGCATCATTGTAAAAGGCGCATCTCGCTATTAACAACAAAATGTATATTATTTTATTTATATTTCTCAAGCTCAATGTTGTCATCACATGCCTTCAAATCGGCCATTGAGCAGGGCCCATAGTCTTTTATTTTTATAATCATGTCACTTACCGCTCATTGTATTTATTTTTATTTGTTGATTCGTTGTCCAAATTGACATTACCTTCACGAAGAAAAGCGACTGGAAACTTCAATACCTTGGACGGTACGGTAATGCAACCGAGCTTTTCGAGGATGAGCCGCCGTGATGTTGTACAGAACAAAAATTTGAAGTACGTACTCAGCATAGAGAGGAAAACTCGTCATAGGTTATATTGTATACTGCTTAGAAGAACCGCGGAAGTAGTCATTACATACTTACACTGCTTAAAGCCATGTTGCTATTCTGAAAATCCCTGAACTATATCCAAGAGGAATTTTAGTTGCCAAGCAAAAATGCTGCACTTGAGCAGCTTATGAATCAACTTCTTTGCGATAGTGCGTCATGATTATGAGTGCAGTGTCCTGCAGGGTCCTGCTTTTCTTTAAGAACGACGTTAAAAATGAAACTTCGCCATATCCTAGGTATAACTTCACTGTTAGATGCAGCAATGGACGACTAACAGCCAGGGTCTCATAAACCTCATACTTGAGGGAGTCCGATTGGCGGGGTAGATGATTAGCTGTAATGGCTAGGAGCTGCTTTTCATAACCTAAAGTCAACGTTAATCATTTTTATGGCAATGGAAAGATGTTTATACTATTTTGGCAGTTCCATAGGCATTAGGTATCCTTTCAGCGTTACATTTCACTTATCAGCAATTCCTTATCTTGCTGGTCTGATGGTTTTGCAGCATTTATACTCATAGAGGACAGTGACCTCCTTTGAATTTCTATGAGCCTAGGAATATATATTTTTATATTTTAATGCATGATGATTTATACACACACAGGGTATCATAAAATAGTTATTTTTCATACATCTATTAAATCATTTGCGGTGGTTTTTTTAATCCTATGTGTCGGAGAGCCACCATTCCGACGAACCGCGTGCGACTTAATTGGTATCTATCATGGTTATTTTTTAAATTAATATATGCCATCCGTATTTACAATAAAATAATACTCACAGAGCTGAGAAAACGCACAAACAGCCATGGTGTCAAAATAATTATTATATGTTTTCAACTAAAGTTTTTATATGTATTCAAACTCTTTCTACTGGTCTCCACGAGAATGGCAGCTGCCTTTGAAATTATCGTTCTCTGAGAGCCACCTTGGCCTTAGTAGACACGTAAACAAAATTTGTCACTTCAAGGCACCGAAAACTACTTACACGATCAAATAGGCTGTTACGTATGGATAACTGTTTGCAAATTAGGCATGCATATGCAATCATTTACGCCATCATTAGGATGGAAAAGGGGCCTTAAAGAAAGAAAATGTTCAAATCAACCCTACTTAAATCAGAACGAACAAAAAAGCTAAAATATTCTTCAGAAGTGTTTTTTATTTTCCTCCATAGAATCATAATAATAAAATAAGCTCATTTTATTCAAAATTTTTTAATACATTCTCAGGTTTATGGGCATTATGTAAAGCTAATCCGAGTAAAATATCTGAAAAATGCTAAACATTTAAATATATGCAGTAACATTGGACCTTAATTGGACATTATAATCAGCTCCATTCTTAAATATTTGAGAATGCAGGTGACCCTAGGGCACTGATAGAAATGCAAATGCTAATAATAATAATAATGACCCACACGTACAATAATAAGATTTGTTAGAAATTTTGTAAGGAAATAAGATTAATTAAATTATACTCGGACTAGTCATGGAATAATTTACGTAGACTTTTTAAAAGAGCCATATAGGATCGTCTAACGGTATCACGTCGGAGATATGCAAATATCTTCGATATCTGAAATTATATATTCAGAAAATGTTTTCCACCCTTCAAACTGAAAAATCGAAGAAAATGTAAATAGAAAACGAAGCAGCTGTGGAACATCGCCAAAATTTAAACTAAAGTATAAAGTTCTAAACATATAAAAATTCCTTAGTTCTATGAACTGGCAAAACGCATAACAAGTTTTCCTAAGGTGAAGATTTACAAAAATATTCTATCCACGTCAGTTTGATGAAATACAAAAACTTTTATATTTAAAGAGAAACATTGAATGTATATATATATATATATATATATATATATATATATATA
>MNPL01015761.1:0-12385 GCA_002081605.1 Tropilaelaps mercedesae | reverse complement strand
TATATATATATATATATATATATATATATATATCCTGCGACGCCACTGACGAGAGTGTTCTTCTGAGAGAACCGATATTTGCCTAGCAGATCTGTCGCTGTGACAAGAAGACTGCATAGCAATCGAGACTGTGCGGCGTAAGTTACACATGATTAAATTAGCACAAAGCACCTACAGTTTACGCTCCTTTTCTATGATCATTGCGTCCGTATCTTTATGGATGATAATTCATGCTTAATGAGCCTGCCATGTGATGCCAAACAGGCCACAACATAAAAGAAACACCGGCTTCCAAACGGCTCATTCCACTGATAAAACTTCTGAACATTTCTGGTATGGCGTTCTGTTGCTAATGCTTTGTTATAATGCTACTGGATAATTCAGGCAGCTACACACACATACGTATTTAAATGCTAAATATTGCTAAAAACATTGGGGGTGAGGATTCCAGTTAGGTTTATTCTTTGATGCCAATACGGTTAGTCGGATTCAGACGTATAATGGTAAAACGGTCAGTGCACCCGTTGCGTAAAATAAACAAATTGAAAACAAGTTCCTCTTTGGTAATTTTTGAAACGAAGTTAACTTAGTGTAAATGACCAATTTGGAGTTTCCACTTCCAGGTTAGAATGCAAACAAATTGAAAAACATCCATATTTCGTGCATGGCCCCCAGATAATAGGCCTGTTACATGCGTTATTGACAAAATTCCAAAAAATGTGCCACGAAATTTCCAGATTTGTTGCCTGTTTCCTGTTAAGCGAAGGCACCGTAAATGATGCACGAAATCCCACAGTCGGTAATCAAATGAACACAGGTTAGGTCTAAACACACTTCTACCGTACAGAAAGGAAAGAATGGCCAACCACGCAAAAAAGTAGCAAAATACGTTAAGCCTAAAAGCCGCTGTATGCCTCTTGGCTACTTAACGCTAAATCGTTCTTGTGTAACTTGCTGAATTTTCTTCCTTTCCGTACGTCAATATGTGAATACTAAGAAACTGTGAATAGAGTATTTGCTCATTGATGGTAGTTAAAACGTCGATAACAAGGCAAGCAATATCAAGCAGACAGAGCTGATTGATCTGAACATTAGACTTGAATAGGTCCATTTCACAGAGGAAATTTGTACTTTATGCAGGATCCATGCGAAAGAACAGTAAATATACAAATATTCCACGAACGCAGCAAGCACAAAAGACACGGTAACATACTTCTCTATGTACCTGATAGAAGTTTCAATGACTATACAAGGTTGAACCTGTTTATGATCTTCGAAGGTGACGATTGATCAATGGACGGCTGGCCGGCCGGGGCCTCTTAGCTTAATTAGACCACGTCTGGCAACGCCGTGCAAAGACATCGAAGAATTCACGCCGAACACACTTCTGTCTGCATAAAACTACCCGAATGCGTCGTAGAGCACAGGGTAATCTACGTTCAGTACTTGTAGCGTTTGCATTGACGCGATACGATAGTAAACGATGCAGCATTAAATATTATAGTTTACTTTTAGTAGCCGACGTAAAGTCAGGGGGAGGCCTGTTAATGCCACAACACTAATCTGCTCCGGTATGCAATTTGAACACGGAACAAAACCGACGGCATGCCATACAGAAGTTAACCGTATACAACGCTAGAGCTCTCCATCCTGACAAATTACACAAATTGATGTTACCTTATTGACATCACAATATTCGCTGCGCAACGTTATTAATTTAATTGCATTTCTTTCAGCCATATTCCTCCGGAAATGAGGCCGTATTATATGTTCTTTTTTAAAAAAAAATGTTCATCTCTATTTTGACTTTTTTGCCGTTTTCCTTAGCGCATTGACAATAGCCGTCATTCTGAGTCCGCAAGACGAGCTCCGAGATAAATGAGCGCGACATCAATACGGAGCTGAGGGAATCGCGCCAGGCGCTGCTGTCAGTCCGAAATTGCCACTGTCTGGTTAGCAAGCTGGCTTCTTTACACACGTGGCTGGGGACACTGGAAACTCATATGCCTTTTCTACTCCGATTTTTCTTCGCGTCCTTACCCAGTTAAGACGAGGGCACGCGTTCTGCCGTCGCAGCAAGCGCATTGGCGTATAGAAGACTTTCAGCTTACACTCCGCTTGGACTGCTATTCTACTAATAACAGATTCCCGCTAGGCCATCCCCTTTGAGACGTAGCGCACAGACGTTACACGCACGGAACGAAGACGCTATCCAACGGCACTAACCGTGTACTGTTACACGTGTTACACGAGTCCATTTTTACCCATGTATGAGAGTGTAGCATTATTGGCGTTCTCTACGACTGTACGGCCATCGTAGTCAGTCAGAGTGGTTAAGGCCCGTCTTTGGCGACATACATATGTCTGCCCAGAAAGACGAGTGATGTATATATATTTATATATATAGTCTCGACTTATGTTAGTGCGACGATAACTATTTGGAGTGCATAGAATATGCAGCTCCCTTCCTTTCCTTCTCTTGTGTGACAACCTTAGAAAGCTGTACCTTTCACAGGTACTTTACCTATTGAGCATCATCAACAACCACGATTAGCCAATTCTGCATGAGAGTAAAAGGCAATATCAGTTTCTCTTTAGACGCTCGGCGGTGCCAAATCGTCAAACTTTAACCAACCTGTTCAAGTTATCTTCGACGTCTGTCGTCGCCGAAAGCCACCCCGCTCCTTGTGCTCCCCTAAATTCCGCCACAACAACATACCGATGCTCACCTTTAGAAGCTTCTTGCACGCGGAAATCTCGGCGACCGTCGGCTGCTGCGCGATTACCGGACGGGTGTCCGACTGCTCCTTCGTGTCGCCCCCGTCTTTGCTCCCACCTGATGAAGGCTGGTCGTTCGGCGGGGCCAATGCTGCACTCTTGTCCTGGTGGCCCGCCGCGAACAGCTTTACCATTTGGAAGATGACGGCTTCGGGGCGAAGTGCTTTGAGTGACGGTTCGATGCCTGGCTCACCGGCGGCGAGGAATGCCCGCGCATAAATTGCCTCAAGCACCGGCAAAGTGTGCGGCATCGTCTCCACGAATACCTCCACCGGCAGATCCGGCAACATCGCCCGGAACGTCGCCGCGTTCAATCGGTTGATCAGGTTGGCCGCCTCCTTCATTTGCGACGCCTCGAATAGCCGTAGAATACGGCGGATAGCCAGGCCCGGCGAAACGTCGGAGATCGTCATCGACTGAACTCGCCCTGCGGAATCGTCCCCAAGGGCGGCCGACACCGATGGAGACCCGGGGGCGTTGCTGGCGGCAAATCCCGCCGCCCAATGTGAGCTTCGCCATGTGAGCTTCTGTACGTTCCGGCGATTCGTCAAACGCTCAGGTTTGATGCGGGCGTCGGCCAACGCCGCAGTGGACGACTCTCTCGTCCAGCTGGCGACGCCTATGTTTCCGGCATTTAGAACGCCGAGTCCCGGAGCAGCCATCGCACTGCCAGTTCCAGCTCAGAAGCACTTAGTTATCCTTGCGGAGAAGTGGCAACCCTACGGGAAGAGTCGTAATCCTGACGAAGGACGAGTTGCTCTTGTATTCTAAACACACTGAGCCACTTGCAGAGAACTGCACGTCACATAACACAATGACCGACAAGTCAGACACTATCATGGATCACCCGGCACTCACTCGCACGTTTAACTCGACTCCTAAGTTGTCGCCGTTAACCCGTGCCACTGCTTGCATTTTCTACGATAGAATTTCTCTTTTCCTGCCCGCCACAGACGGACGTGTGCAAACGATGATACGACTAGCTTAGGTGATAATCCCGTTCCTACACAGACACACAAAGATGTTACCACTGCGTCAACAGGCTCATACCGCCGCTTGCTTATCATCGTACAGAGTCATGATCATCTGTTTTTCTTCGTATCTTTACTAAGTTAACGCATCCTGCATTGGTATTTCGCTTTTAGACGACGCAGGTGACTATAGTGAGGCGAATACCGCGCGATTTGAGGTGGTTCGAAATGACGAACCACCCGATTTAATGGTGACGTTTTAGCGTGACCCGTTGGCGATGATGGTCTGCACGCGACTGCCGCCGGCGGTAATGGCAAACACGAGGTGCGCGGTGCAGGCACACGTTGTCCCTTATTGACCCCCTCCACTGTGGCTCCGCCTTCTTACTTCCGTCCTGGTCAGCCCTCTCCAGGAACCCTCACACTCATTTTTGAAATTTAGCGCGCCCCGCACCGCGCTCATAGCCTGGCGGCTGCTTTGCTGTGGAAGCCGTTCGGTTATCGTGAGCCGTCAATGCAAGCACACAAATCATAATTTGAAAGATGGCCAATCTCAAGGGTTACAGAGCTTCTATGTAATAACTGGCTGATGTAGCGTTCGACCGACGCAAAGAAGATGGGTGTCCAGCATGTTCCGGTAAAACAAGTGCTGTATGTAAGCATAGAGAAGCAAGAAATTTCCTTTGCCCATCTTTCTCCCGCGCCCCGTTCTTAGTTTTGTATAATGTGCATCGACATGCATGTAAGAAAATTCTTGGGAGAAGAAGACAGAGATAAGGTTAGGAAGTGCGAAGGGGTCTCACACACAATACTCCCGTCCGCACGTTGACGAGTTGGTTAACTACCTAGTTTCTGTGGGGCTCCTGACGTGAAGAATGATGCGGCAGTGACGGGGTAGGTAGAGACAGCCGGTGGAAACACCGGCGATAGAAAGTTGTGATGCAGTTCTGTCGGCGGCGTCAAAACTTGTCGGCAGGGCGAATTGGCACGGATATTTTGCCGCGGCTTCAGTGCAATGCCTGACGCTGAAAGCCACGGTACTGGTACGATGTTAATGGCGTTTCGCTTTGCTCCCAACGGCACTGAAGATTTTCTCTGCTATAGATGGCCTGTGCACAAACACCAGGAAACTGTATTTTTTCTGGCGATGATGCCCTAATTAGAACTCCCGACATCACCCACATCCGCTCTCTGGTAAAACATGCTGAAAAATAAGCTCCGGCTCGCACCCAAAAAGTTCCTGACCCTGGTTATGGGTTTTCAACTTATGGCCTTATGCCTTTTTGGCTGTATTGCCGTATACCCCGAATAGATGAGAGCAAGAGAAAAGGAGAGGGTGAATTCCCACGAGCAGGTATATGTGACAACAGAATCCCAAAGGACTCAATCTATGTGTTTCGCTTCGAAGCTTCCTCCTCTATCTGGAGCTGACGAGATACAGGTGGAGGAAACATAGTAATTAACAAGAACGCTACTGGCGTTCTTCGAACGACTGCATAGGCTGTAGACCCATCTGCTGCGGTTGCGTAGACCGTCTTGCCGACGGGGTTACACCGGTACAGCAGCAGCAAACGTAGAACTTAAAAATACCAATGGTTTCGTTATCTTATCTGACGCTAGGTAAGACCTGATAACACCGAAAGCTCACAACTTCAAAGGTTTACCCTTGATATTCTAGAGTCGTTTCGATAGCCTGGACCCTCGAATTTCTAACTGTGGAATTTGCGTTGGTCGGTTTGACTTCTGTCGGCGGTCATATATTTTTGAATGAGCTTTGGAGACCTGGAGATTTGAACTAGTGTCAAAGCGGTTCCGAGCTTCGAACGAGGAGAACTCTAAAGTTACGGTAATGCGCTAAATTGTTTAGCCACCATTATCGATTTTAACTCTGGCTGAATACATTTAACACGTTAACATCTGCGTACTAGTGAACACTTAAAAGGTTTTAATAGCTAAGTAATTAGAAGCTACTACAATAGAACTCCACCGTTAACCTAACTATTACAATTGCCAAGCACAATTTTGAGAAAGCTGTGGCACTGAACGAACATAAAAAAAGCTTTAGAGAATTTTTTCGGAGTAAACATTTTACGTGCCGCCATCAAGGCTACAAAAATATGCTCAGAAAACGCGATTAACAACCATCTAAAAAAATTGCACTTAAACGTAACCGTTATGGCATGAACACAAAAAAATCTCGGAATATTCAATGAAGAGATTTATACTTAACATGAGAACATGACCACAACACCAATATTAGGTTATGCAAATGGATAACATTTCACTGAGTCGCATAACGTGGCACAACAATGCAACGTTTTATGCCATGATGGTGAATTAAGGCACGGTCCATCTGTCTCTTTATAACTTGTTGGAGCATTTTTCCCTCAGCCGCGACAATATTACATTTATGCAACATTTCGTTTCGTAACGTTCTTGAGTGACGTAAATTTTTTGCTTAGCTTCATACTGCCTTCGCTATGGCAGACGGGCGTCAGCTACTCCATACATTTCCCACCACCTCAATGTCAGACGTTAACGCATGCGCCAGGTTTGATGGGCATTGACGGAACCGACGATTGTTACAACTGAACATAATGGTTACCTTTTTGGCACGCCACAATCGCCAAATCTGCGGATGTGCTAAGACTGAGGCTAATTGAGTTCGTAACGCATCGTTCGCAATGGCAATACTGATCCCGTGTCGTAATACGTGCATTGTGTAGTCAAATAAAATACTAGACCGTCTAAGGCCAGTTGGCTAACCAACAAGTTGCACACCACCAGATGCAACCAACAGGTGTACACCAGAAGTCTTTGCAACCATAAAGAGGTTGGGCTTTTTCCTTCTTCAATCAATTGATATACAGATATAGTCCCCGTTTGCACCTTTCTGGGACTGCTCTGTCGTTACTGATGTTATATACTGACGCTTAATATGGGGGATCTTGTACAAACTTTAAAAATGTTTGGTGTTAATACTGAAATCAACTAAACAAAGTGAACAAAGAGTGCGCGAGGCGCGCAACAATGACGTACTCAATTCACCAATTATTAACACCCTATCGCGTTCTCCATTGGTGAGATTTTTACGTTCGATCTTAATTAAAAAACAAGTAAACGATAATTTGAAATGGCGAAGGACATTCGTAAATAGGATTTTCTGGTGTCAAGCCTACGTGATGGTTATTTGAGAAAATTTTTAAGCTCGTGGCTTTTAAACGCACTAGAACACTACCAATTAGTCCTCTGTAGCACAAATAGGTGGAATTCAAAACCTTCACATTCGCTATCCCTGAATAGTTTCAAAATAAAGTTGGCCACATACCATTGCACACGTGCCGCGAGTAACAGAAGTTTTAGAAGTAGATGGGTACTTTTTTCCACATTCTACAAATAACGTACTTTAGTAGTTCTATATGACTGTTAGAAACCTTATTGTTTCTTTTCTTATATCAATGCATATTGATGTTACGCATGAAGCAATCGTAATACGACGACATAGTGATTAATGATAAACTCTGTTAGTGTGTACGACATCGTCTTCTGTAGAAAAACTCGATAATTTGCGTTATACTTAACCACTTTACTCTCTAGCCAGACCACCATATAGACTGTAAATGTTTGGTGCACCTTTTTAAAGGCAATTTTGTATGCACGATATTAGGTGTCAGTTTGACAATTTCGGTCCGTGCCAGCTGTATTACGGCCTTCTTTTATTCTCGTGTTCTTTATCCTGGGCAAAAAATCATTGTCTCGTAATAATTCCGTCCCGTGTGCTGGACTTATTGTCGCTAGTGTACGATAGTCGGCCAGTTAAGCACTTCTTTCGTAGAGCATGCTAACTACGGTTCCGACCGACAGGCTAATTAGCAAACGTACCTGGGTCTCGCGACCGAATACATTTTTATAGCCATCACAGACTACCGAGTCCGAGTGAATTATAGGTACAAGAGAAAGAAGCCAGGCTCTTGGATGTACAATGGAAAGGCTGGAGTACAGGGTCAGTGCATTTCCTCAGTTCTGTTTCATAATTAAGCCATTAGAGGGCGCCTCACATGTACTTGCGGAACGGTATAGAGTTAGATCACCTTTAAGCTATTGTAATCGGACCTTACGCGGAAACAGTCTGTGCGGTTCGCAGTTTTATTAAGCGACATTGTGCACTTGTCTTAATACCATCGAAGTGTTCGTTGTAGTAAAGAGCAATTTGTTAAGCCCAAACAGTTGACTATGCTACGAAAGCGAATTTTAGTTTGTAGAGGAAATTGTGCTCGAGAGCGTCCAGCAGGTGTACATCTACGCAGTTACGTAGGACCCACCCTGAGAAAGAGTTGCCTTCATTGTCATAAAAGACATTTTAAAACAGTCAAAAGAAAAGTAAAAATTCTGAGGGCTTAGAAGTTCAACATTGTGCATGTCGATAGTTGGCCATGTTAGCAGTCAAATATTGGCAAAGAATTGCTTTAAGAAAAGGACCGCAATCAAGGTCAATGCAGCAAGGGGAACGGCGTAAAAACGCCACAGCGAGGTTAAATAGTGGCCTATGGTTAGCCCTGAATAACCGTAAACATTAATCAAGTCACTGATTCTAGTCTAGCATTTGTTAATAAAATTTTGTTTCAACGAATTTTCAAGGGACGCCACATCTTGGAAATGCTTCTCAATAAAGAAGGAAAAAGACATCACATTACGCCGCGCGCACTCGAGTGCGAGATGCGCCACAACGTGTTTATTAAAGGTTTAATTAAACGTGTTAGTGACACAAATCTCTGTGGGCATAGTTGAACAATTTCCGATTGTTTATCCTATATTTTTACGAAAGTGAACGTGTTTGACAGAGCAGCCTAGATTAAATTTCTCAAGGAACTCAAGGGATTTCTCAAAGGATATCATTTAGTGCTGGATCTTACGTAAATACCTAAGTTTCAGAGAAAGAGGCATGCAGCCAATATCACACAGTGCTCTGGAGCATCAAACCGCGGTCCAGAGACGCTTGAGAATATGTTGGTCTCCGTGAGAACTCCACACGCTATCTGTCGATTAGCCGAATTCGGAGTCTTTCCATATTTCCATATTTACGGATGCGGCTATTATCAATTGGCATGTTTGCCTAAAACCGTGTACTCTGTTCTCCGAAGGGAGAAACACTTTCGCAACGCCCTACAGTTGTTTTCCACGGTGTACGATAGATGTAAAGAAAAGAGATGGGGCTTTTACAGGAAATGCAACATTCGCTATCCATATTGCGCCACGCAGTGTGCGTTTAGCATATATAGGCTTTGTTGTTCTCGTAATTATCGGTGACGTTTTGCTATAGTATAAAGTTTGTGTTTGGCTGTGTACTGAGTTGAGTTTCTACACAAATGTCTACGAACTCGAAAGTCACTGCTCAAAGAGCTGTCTCAGGGTCGAGCCGTGACTATCACGTTCAGTTGGACACACCTCGAGATCAGCGGAACACGCGTTTCTGCCAGCTTACGCTCCATAAAATAGCGATCAATATCTTGTGTTACGATGCGGACTGTATCACGTTCATGTTCCGGTTAATGCGCACACACACACATATACACATTAACAAAGCACAAAAAGCCCTCGCTATTTCCCATTGGGTGTTCACCCAGCACAAGCCATCGTTCTTTTCTACTATATTAGCATCGATTATGCTTCGTCGACATGTAAAGCTTACATAAGTACGCGTAGTTTGCCTAAGATTGGCTACGAAGCAGGGCACAAACTCAATAGATTGAGTTTTTATAGTGATCGTATTCTGATATTAGCGTTATGGCTGTATCGGGCGATGAGTCGAACATGATCCAACCGTGAACCGCGCCAGCAGTGACTCAGGGTGATTAAATCGTGTAAGTATGTGGAGACATGTTATACGACAAGGCAACCTTACCGCGATTTGCCCCTTTGTCGGCAGTAGGGCCTCTAGGGACATATTCTGTTTAGCCTCAGGACAAAGGACATTGAACATGCTCCTTTTTGGGCGGCCGGTTGTGGGGGACTTCGCTCTCAAGTAAGTGCCAACCTAATATAAAGCTATGCGACAGCAGAGCTAATGCCACCGTAAAACAGTGTACGTATTAATCATCGACAAATTACGCTCGCTTACTCTTCGAGGTGTATCGATTTTATAGTGGAACTCTTAAAAGCTTTGGGAAGCATCATCGTATCCTATGACAAGCAAAGGAGATTCAGGTTTTTTGCATTACACAGTTAACTATTTGTCTTTTTATTCTTGGATAGTTTGATTGCCAAGATATGACCAAAACCGCGCTTGTTTAGGATTTCAGGGATTAGCAAAATGTAACGATGGTGTGTATTTTTATATTACAGGTACATGAATGTTAATACATTACAATTATGTCAAAAATGTCTGTATATGTGGTCAAAATGTTATAAATGTTAATAAGTATTGTCGTAAATGTCATGGCTCAATAATTAAGTGAACTCAATGGATGCGTGAGTATGTGAAATGAGAATAAAATGTTTCTATAGTAGTATCTATCTAGTAATCTATGGACAATCTGAAACCATCTTTCAAAATGTTTCGACAAGCTGCTTTTTGATGTTTCATGAAAACTTTTGATGTTTTATTCGCCTATGTATTTAAAGGATCCATTCACCTGCTGGGCTTCGAACGCCTACCAATCTAAAACTGCGCCCCAGATAAAAGCCAATTTTTGTTAGTGTAAGGGTCATCCATTTCCAATGTATAGGCGAAAAATCGCTAGGTCATAGAGTGGAAGTACTTAGCAATGAATGTAGAAGCGAGAAAGTTATTTGGTACCGGAAACCAAATCTTTTGTCCCTCACCGGTGACAGCACTACACAAATTCATCGAAAATTGGTGATAATATTGAGAGGAAGTACCTTTTAAGAACGCAATATCAGGCATTGGTACCAACGTTTCCGTGATGCAAATTTGAATGTTTAAGGTGTACATCAGAATTCCGAGTCGCCGAACGAATCGGAATGATTTCGGAAGCTTTCAAGTGATCGAGAGTGTTTAGTCTATAGAAACTGTCGATCAAGATCTGATATTCGTCGCAATACTTGTCACAGAATAGTCGGATGACTAACAAAATTCGAAACGGATTCGTCAAGAACTAATCCCACATGGAAACTCTTACGGCATATTGTAAATTCATTCTGCAACACTATAATCAACAACAAACTTTGCTACAGCATACCGTTGCAATAGACGGAACGTGGGTTAGTTTATACCGACGTTCCGAAAGCGAACAGGCCAGTGATGGCGTCGAAGGATGTTCGATGACAATGCAAGTTACGTCGAATTGTTCCAGTAACACAATGCCTTAAAAGAAATAAGGTTGAGTAATGGTTTCAACCTCCCTAATCTCCACATAAATGATTTTGGTTGTTTCGGCCTATTAAAAGTGAATTTGGTGGCATACATTAAACAAACATCAATGACCTAAAAAAACTACTAATTGGCAACCCGAATGGTACATATTTAGCCGTTTCAAGGCGCACAGACTGCTGAGTAGTAAAGGGGATTGAATAGTAGAGGATAATGACTCTAAACCCTATTAAATATATAATTAAGCTAACTCGACTAGTTTAAAAGTTACAGCTGTTGAAAGCCCAGAGCTTTTAAATGGGAAATCCTAATATTTACTGAACCCGCGATGACCTGTTGCGATTCTGCCTCAATAATGTGATTATAACGTAAAAGCGTACATTTACATTTGAAAACTAGATTTTAATAAAACAAAATTCAATTCTAAATAGTACCAATTATTATTCACGACTCTAATTATATTTTCTCTGATGTGGTGGAAATGTGTCACGTTCGATACTAGATGTGTAAGAAAACTCATAAGGCAGTGCAAGGACAGGGTTTATCAAGCTCAATCGGATAAAGCCAACAAATCGTAAGCGACTGTTGAACCAGCAGATTTAGTCCAGAAAAAATATCGATTCATGTTGATGTAGGATTTCAGCTCGATCGTGGCAGATTAAAAAACCTACACCGCAGTGCTTACGAGGTCGTGAAGCCAATAGCAATAAGAATTAGTCAATTTAAATTTTCGCGTATTTCATCGATTTATTCGCGCTGCTCATAATCATGAATATATTTCGCGAAATATGCCAGAGGTATTTTGAAAGTTTTTCGTACTGATTGTTGTATTATTATTTTACACTTGACCACCACCGTACTGGCAGAATAAATTAACAATAAATGTTTCGTAATAATAATAATAGTAACAAAATGTAATCACAGTTACTTAGTATAGGCAAGAGATACGTAGTGATACATCGGTGGCCACTAAAACCTGATTTAAAAGCACTTAACTGGTCCCATGACACGTGCCTGTTTGTTACCTCTGGCTAACAAGATGTTGTATACTTGAAATTTTAATTTGTAATCTTAATTACAAATGTGGAGAAGCATTCGGTGTGGTTTGCCAAAAATAGCTGCTTCCAAAAATGACAACAAATCCATAGAAAGCTTTCTGAAGGCCGTTTTTGTCCATATCCGGAAGTACTGTCATACATGAATATTATTAGTTATGATTTACGGTAATATACTGTGCAATTAATTTTCGCTTATGTATTGGTAGCTTAAAGCAATATTTTATATATATATATATATATATATATAT
>MNPL01015760.1:0-59613 GCA_002081605.1 Tropilaelaps mercedesae | reverse complement strand
AATAATAATAATAATAATACTAATAATAATAATAATAATAATAATAATAATAATAATAATAATAGTAACGTGCACTTTTAGTTTGGAACAATTTTTGAAATTATTTCACACCCAACACTACCAGGTTCTATTGGAATTGACACATATTAATAAGATTGATTTATTGACGCATTTACGAAAAAATGCTTGACCATAACCTTATTATACTTTGTTCATGCATTTATTTTCTGCCATTTCATTAACCTAAATGAAAATGAAGCAACTTTTTGTGTTAAACATTAACAGAATAGTAACGATACGAACTACACTTGGTGTATCTATGTCTATTTGTATACGTCTCTAAATGTTGGGTATTTATATACTCGAATCGCAGTTGTCCATATTAGAATCTAAAAATAAAATAGGAACAGGCACGGTTTTGAACAGGCATACATACATGTATATTCTTATGCAAAGCGGTGTTCAATCGCAGGTTATAAACATTTAATGCTTCCTAAGAGTGTATTGGGACGTATTACAGGTTCGCGGTATTACGATTCATATTTTCTTCCTCACAATTCTGGGAACATTTTAAACATCAAACTTACCAAGTCATGCTTGCATCCTATACGCACTATATTGTACTTGACATAAAAGCAAACCATTTTATTAACCGCAGTTGCTATGAACACATTTCCGCCGCTTTCCGTGGACTTAATGATCTTTACATCCGTTCATAACACAGTATTACCACTACTAATGCTTTTAAGCGCTCGAATGTCGCTTTCGTGGAACTACCATTGATCGGATTAGCAAGTGATTTTACACAATATGTTATGGCTAGGTGCAACATATCCGTGAAGACTTTGTTTGTTCCGAAGTATATATATATATATATATATATGGTTTAGCTTTCCCAAAATGAACTCCCTCAACAAAGATTTGCCATTCCGGTCGGCTGGTTGTCACCGCTCTTATCTGGTAAACGCTACCTTTGCGGCTGCCATTGCGAACCCTGTCCCACTGAATTGACTGACCTCCCCAAATATAACCTTGACACCCGTATTGACTTTCACACGAAAATTCCCAAGAATGTCAAATAGTCTATTATCTTGATCTTGCCGATGTCACAATTTCGAGATATCTTGTGACAGAGGAGATTGTTTGCTATGATGCGGCGACAGGGCACTACTGTCGGTGCAAAGACTGTCGCTTGAGTTCTGCGCAGACGGTGGTAGCCAGGAGGCTGGACTGTACCGAACCTAGTCAAAACAAGTGTGTAATCGAACAGTCATTAGAATAGATAGTATTGGGGACAGTACCATCACGGTATCAATGACAGCGTAAATACAAGACAATTTATATTAAACTAATCAGAGCAGTAAATAGCTGAATATAAAATAGACTAGATGCAGCTATATATTGTTTTACTATAATGATTTACGATGTTGCCAAGGTCAAGTTAATAGATAGATAATATGGTTCCAGTCAGTCGGAAAATAGTATCCCAAATTTTTAACAAATATGTGCAGTTCTTCTTCTGAATCTTCAGGTACGGATATAATGACAAATTTAGATAACACGACTATAATCGGCGACTTCCTTATGAGATGACGTTTTTATAAACGCCTGGAATGAAAGCTCAAAGTTGGAACGTCAAATGCTTATCGGCGACAAAAATATAAATATTGAAAAAAGAGTTTAGCACAGCAGAGACAAGGACGATACCTCTTGTTGTAGTCGAACATATTCAGGTGGATTACGCCGTAAATTTCGGCGCGTCATGAAGCGTGACAACCACCTTGCCACGAACACGGTCTGAAAAGTTCGCGGAAAACGTTATACGGAACTATCGTTCTCATACATATCGTATACTGCATATCGTTTGAGACATACAACATTCATAGGGATCCTCTCTGAGTTAGTCCATCTGCCTGACAGTAGCCTGAACACCTAAGAAAACTCAGTGTTTCGTCGTCGTTCCCAAACATGCTTTGTAATGACTGTGTGGGTTCCACTTTTAATGTGAAAGTAGGAAAGGTAACAAAAAGGAATCGGTGTTTTTTGTAATACGGTATATTTTAGCAAAAGTTCAATGTGGAACAGAGAATGTAAATAACAGTAATACATGCCAGGACATCAACTGCAACAAAAACTGCATCATGAGGTCGTTACCTCTGTAATATAAGCGAGCACAAAATGGGTTATTCCAAGGGCGACGCAGATGAGACGAAAATCGATTGGTACTTCTAATATGTCGAGCTCGAAGAAATACCGAATTGGTTCAGCAGGCCACAGCACTAAGTAAAGAGAGATTGCAGCCAAAATCACCAAGGTCGCCGTCAAGTAATCTGTTGAGAAAAATAATTATAATGACACATCATAGCGTAGCATACTTTTGTAAGATTTTAACAGTTATTTAGGAATGTACAATCGAAGTATAGCCGGGTTCGGCCACTTTTTTTTTGCTGTATTTATAATTATCTCTATATATATATATATATGTATATATGTTGCAGATATATCTGGAAGCTATCTACTTGCAATGGGTGTGTAAACACTCATGAAAAAATTTAATGTACAAGTAATCAACAATGTGTACGACTGGTGTGTTAATTGCTATAGGATCACTTATATTCATTTATAAATTTGCAAAGCTTTCTAAAGGAAAGCATTTAAGCTTGACAATAATATAGGGCAACATAGTAGCTGGCTCCGAAACCGAAAATCCAGAACAATGTTTTTATAATACACAGATATCCTTGTTGAGCAATTGTGGAAGGCATACGAAAAAGAATTTTCAACTTCATTTTTCTTTATTGTATTTTTTTTTATTTATAAGCGTAACCCAACGAATATCCTAGTAATAGATGACTTACAATTGGTGTACATTGGTCGTCGGTGGGGATATCCAACGGAGAAGATGACCGCAAGGGTAACATATTGGAACACGCTCACAGCGAATACGGCGTAATTGTCCTGGCACGCAAGAGCGTCTTCGTCCGTTTTGCCGTTCTCGTTCGGTTTGTACCTATTTATTTTGATTAGTGGAATCAACGCATTATGGCAACACGTATGCAAACCTCTTTAAGTCTAATAAAGAGATCGAATCCGCGATAGGAATTAAAAATGGAAAATATAGTTTCAGTACACTTTATTTTAATGAGCTTCGGCTTACAGAAGTTCAAAATAGACGTTTTTCTTTTGAGATATTTCTACAAACAGCGGTTTATTAAACCTTTGTCTGTCGAAATGTTATTAAAACATTTACGAAGTAATAAGGGCTAAAGCAAGACTTTAGCCGGGCGCGTGAATTGGAAACTAAGTAGAGGTAATTCTACTTGTCTGATAATTGGTAGGTCCATGCCGTAAACGCATTTTTCTCTACATAATATCCCTTTAAACCCTACCATGAGTAAGTGTGCAACAAGAGGGCGGAACAAAGTTGGAAGATGCCACCAAGGGCAATCTGGACGGAAACAGACGTCACAGGAGCGACGCCAATTGCCGATGTGGGTGGGGGTGTTTTCGAGAGCACCGGGCGTGGAAGCGTATTGCCGAACAAGGTCGCGATCGGCATAATCAGAAACAGATCTATGAAGAGGAATTCCTGGGAATAAATTAATATCGTGAACAGAAAATAAAAAATGAAGATTTTGTCAACTGGAAGAACGTCGAGCGTATAATCATACACCTTTTTATGCATCCTCATGCAATAATTGGCTAAGCGAGACATTTACTCAAGAAGTGTTGTAAAGATTCTAGAGAGCACGGTGCACTCTCTACAGGCCAATTCAAATTGGAGTAGCACCGATATTTTTTCAGATGTCATCAAATGTGAATGCAATCCCGGTAAATATTATTCCAAATAGTATGCAAATGATATGCTTACGATATTCAAATGGTATAGCATATCAGTACTTTAAGGTATTTATCGTATTTAGGAAACTTGATCCGAGTACCCTAAATATGATAAATTTACCTCTCACATAAATACTGCTGTGGAGTTTGTGCTGGCTCGTACCATATCGGTGAGATTCGAGTAAAGTGTGTAGAGGATGAGTACAGACGCGTACTGAGTGATGGAGTAGCACGCCATATACTTGAGTACTGCAAACGAAGTCACCAATGCGGAGCGACCCTCCCTGCAAGGACGAAAACCAATTGAAAAAATAAAGAAAATGATTTCTTAGAAAGCTCACGAAAACGTAACTATCATTTATTGTGCTATTGAGTTACTTGCAATTGCCTTCTTACTTATTGTCCAAATGATCATATAATTTTGATCAGGAAATTACAAGAAAAGAACATTGCAAAATAGCGGTATAGTGAAACCTATATACAGTTCAGATATTGTTAGTCCTCGTGCCCATTAAAAGCACGTTTAGCCCTCGCAAAACCCCAACAATATACCCGTGGCTACAATTGATCTATACTAGGATCAAATTATGTTTCAGAAATCGAAACCTTAGTGTTGAATTATTTTGTTAAATTTGTTATTTTCTGTTTATTTGACAATCAAGTGTGCTCGTCCAACCTTTATGGAAAACGAACTATATTTTGACCCAACTCCATAGTTCTCTTCTTAAGCCACTTACACGATCAGTTTTGGCACGCAAGAAATATCAGCAATCTTCGATGTGAAAGGCGACGCCACTGAGGCTTCCGTCTCGGAGAGTGAAATTCCGGCATGTGCTGCTTTTAGTGCTCCACAATCATTCGCTCCATCGCCACACATTCCTACATAGTAGCCGAGTTCCTGAAGAGTTGCAAGAGCAAACGAATCATACACTATAAGTCGAGACATTTTAGACATTAGGCAGTACTTATTTTTTCTTTTATATATGAATATATATATATATATATATATATAAATGTCACAGACCTGCAGAAGCTCAATAAGTTGCTGTTTCTGCTCAGGAGCCATACGCGCGAATACAGTTCCACACACGATAATCCTACGTAAAAGATCAGGGTAGAAGCGGCGTAGAGCAGAGAATGTCTTTCCGGCTGCCACGATGTGAAAATCTTTTGTTGAAACCGGAATATGAACGGCATTTCCCTGACATACAAGTCATTAAGGTTAGCGCAAGCAGCAAGTAGATTACAAATACACTGGGCTCATTAATTTCATTTTAGAGCTTCGAAATTAAAGTAAAATTTGTTAATCATCAATAGTTTAACGATGTATCGGCTACAGTTTTACATACAATGCGTCATATGATTGAATACACCGGCGTGGCATCTTTTGTGTATATTCCAAATGTACACAAAACACCACAGAAAAGGTAAAGCAGTCATTGAATTTACTTACGTAAAATCAAAATGACGAACACAAATCTATTTTTAGACAAGACTACAATAAAAACTTACAACAGTGATTGGTTCAATACTCTGTGGAACGTCCGCATAGTACCAGCTAAGCGTGGCATCGTTATCATCAGCCGTGACAGACGCCTGAAGAATGATGACGTCTTGGCCATGTTCTATCATCCGACACTCGCGGGCAACAGAGAGAGCAGTGAGAACGTTATCGCCAGTCACCATCACCGGACGGATATTTGCTCGTTTCAATTCAGTAATGACCTGTATGCATTTTATGTGCAGTAGACATCTCAATTAACTCTCAAAAAAGTAATAACCAGACATTTCCAGCGGGTCAGCGCAACATTTATGGTTACAAAGTTCTACAAATATGAGAGACCCCTAAAGAGTTTGCGTTAAATCTAAAATAAGTCCAATCGAACAGGAAGTGTTGAAAGATATAGAGACCAAGTTATTATATCACAAACACTGGGAATGCAATTCATGCCATAAATTGCAAACGTAAAGCACAGGTCAATTGTACTCTACAATAGAGCGGAACTAACCTCAGTTGTCTGGGGTTTCAGCCGATTTTCCATAACTAGAAGGCCTGTTAACGTAAGCTGGCATTCGATCTCTTCGCGAGGTAAACGTTGTGCCTGTCAGAAAAATTATACTGATGGATCTATTAAAAGGGATAACTAATTTTCAACGATTAATTTAATGACTACCTTATGACTAAATAATGTAGGGCTTTTACATATAAGGGCCAGTACGTAGGCATAAAAAGGGTCATTTGGCTGGCTGGCGATCATTCTATATGAATAAAAAAATCGCTGTGAATTATACCTTGGCAAAATTCGCATTTAGCACCTTGGTGGCGAGAGCGATGACCCGATATCCTTTCTCAGTGTAAACTGAAAGCATTTTTTGGAAGTCGGTCGGGATTGATCCTGGGAGACACATTCCCGCGATAATTTCCGGGGCCCCCTTTGTATAAACGGTCAGACTCTTCTGGCCTAGGATTCGGGTTATCACAGACATGCGCTGCAATAAAGAAATGGTTGCTAATGTTTATTTTATTTTTTGATTATCGAACCGTGTACTCATGAATTAAAATTGCGATGCTGTGTCTTAATAGTTACTTCCAGGGATTACTCTATCTACAGCGCTGATAAATTGGTCTAGTGCTTATCTAATAAATCGTAATACTCATATGCTTATTCAGCTGCTTCTGACTTACGGTATCAACGTATAAATGTTTGTGTTACCTGGAGACTAGATGAGAAAGGCAACTCGCGGATAATTCCTACTTCGAAGGGTGGTGGTTTTCCACCAGCTGTGCCGAACTCCATAATGAAGTCGGTTTCAGCTGAGTCCTTTGCCAGCTCAGCCGGTCTAACCACGGTCGGTGTAAGCATGTCAAATTTGTTTGTATCATCAACATTCGGTTCCTCAAATATGAAGTTTGTGGCCTCAAACATCTTGAGATCGAGCGGGTCACCCGTCAGTTGGCCATCAATCTTTGTCAGACTATGACAACACGCCATTGAGAGACGCAACGGATGGTCATATTGGAGTGTCGCCGGATCCTTTAGTGCATAACGTTTAAATTTCGTTTTGTTAGCGCAGTTGCTATGACGTCAACCCCACATTTATCATTTAAGCTATTGTCCACCTGACTCGTTTTATGAATTATCCAATCTTTTGCTTGTGAAATCGTTTGAACTCTCCAAGTACTTCGAAAGATTTTCAATGATAGCTACCTTGACAGGGTGATCGTTGTTGATTGGTATGGCTCCCCACAAGTCAAGGCCATCCTCAGTAAGAGTACCCGTTTTATCAAAGCAAAAACAGTTGACGCATCCACTTATATTGATCGAACGTGGTGAGATGCAGAAAATCAGTGCCAGGGCTAGTCGTCTTTGAGCGCACACGATACCGGCTACAAATTTGAAAGGAAAAATGTTTTTTATGTAATATGATTGAAATATGGCACGCTCAACAAGTACAGCTATAATTGAGTTAATCATTTCGGATAGATACTCAACTGAGAAATAAATACGACAACTTTCTGAATGCTGGTTGACCTGTTCTATTTATCGAATTAGTCCACTAGTTTACTCAATTTATACACGTTTGAGAAAAACGCAACGTGAATGATTAGGCTACAAGTTACCGATTGTCATGGTTGCCGGAAGGGCCGGTGGAATGGTAATAGTGAGGACATCCATTGAGCGGATAAAGATGTGTATTGGCGTAACCCCACGTTGCACCTGTGATTAGCAAAGTTCATTTATATTTATAACTGGATTGACTGAACGTGTACATACGGACAAGAAAGTCGAAACTAACTGGTGAGAACAGATGCCACTACATGCGTCTTTATAGCTACGAAACACGATGAAAATTTAGGTTGAATGAGTAACAAACTCCACGGATTGCTGAAGGCTAGTACATATATGCAAACGAATTATGAGAGTGTAATTCATGCTACAATTACGTGAAGGAAACATAATTCTGAAAGTGAATGACCCACGCACTGGCCCGAACTAAGATTAAGCCTCAAAAGTTCAGATAAAAATATCTATAGTAACAAACATCACCTTAAATATTTAATTGAATATAAATTGACTAAAGATTAATTATATGCGTAGACTTCAATTGTATGATCATTGATTCTTAATTAAAAGAATATTTTATCAGAAGAACAAGTACCTTTAATATAATTGTGTAGATTAGCCCGGCGCTTGCAAACATTGCAAGGACATAGAGAAACTTGTTAACGTCTTGACCAAGCTGGAAATCAACAGGTTTTGGAAATAGCATCGAGCGGACCAACTCGCCTTTGGCCGTTAGAAATCCTGTACGAAGGACAACTGCCTCGACGTCCTCATTACCAATATATCTGCAGACCAAGAAAACAAACTACATTAGGTATTAACATAAAAATAAATCAATGATAATATTTGAATATGTTTCTGCATGGAAAGGCCAATAATCTACTGCTGTTTTTGTATTTCCAAAAAATAGATCAATATGAGTGGCGATCCTGAATAGTCGAGGGGCACTGGGGTACGTGCCGGGTTTGGATAACTTTGGTGCCGCTGAAAAGCGTATACTTCGAATGCTCTTTGGGATGATAGAGCGAGTCGTGCGGTCCTGAGTGAACGAGGGCTGTCTTTACCACGGGGACACTTTCACCTGTCAGCATGGATTCGTTCACTATGCAGCTACATAGTAATGAAAAACACAATACAGAGTTATCAGTAACTGTAAATAAAGGTTAATTTTTATTCCTAGAATAATTAACTGTTTGTGTATATATTTGGACGGCCGCCAACTGCACAAAATTGGGCCTCGCAGCTTTCAAAAACGTCATTGTTTAGCTACACTCGTTTTTGTGGCTAGATCTACCAGATTTTCAAATTTTTTTTAGTTCTCTATATGAAAGAACTGTAAGGCGTCGTCTCATACCACAAGCGCTTAGTAACTGTATATATTTTGGGAACAACAAACCTTCCTGTGACTAGGACTGCATCGACGTGCATTGTGCATCCGTGACGAGGAATAATAATCACGTCACCTGGCACGAGTTGTTCCGAGGACACCTGCTCAATTACTTCACCCTTAGCTTTCATACGCTTTACAAAGACGACGTCCTATAATTGCCACGACAAAGGTATTTTTGAAGTTAACTTCAGTTAAATCAATTCAGATAAAATGTCACGCACCACCTTCAGTCAAATCTTGGCTTGAAATACACAACCATCTAAATGAAACAACAGAAGCCTTTTGTAGAGCAGTTAGGAAAGAAATCACAAGTAAGGGCTCGAAGGTTTTCCACCCAATTGGTTGGTAATTTCGAGCAGGCGCCTCATTTCACATATTTGAATAGAACAGGGCTTTTCAACTATTAGACTAACACGTAGTAGAAGTAAATTATTCTGTAGTCAACAACTAACGTGCCCAATATAGAAATTTGAAACACTTTCTGGTAGAGAGTAACTATTATTTTAGATCTAATAGCATAGATGACACTGCTATGGGCAAAATTGCAACCTGTAATAAAGGTCTAGATCCAACTACAATCGACGTGCCACAAACAAAATTATTAATAATGTTATTTTAAAGTTTAACCTGATATGCCTGTAGATACCTAAAATTATTTTACAAACCTTTCCTATAGCTGTATTTCTCAAAGCTCGTTGATTCTTATAGATTTGACGAACGCCAACACACAACGAGAATACCGAGATCAAGATAATGCACGCGGCATAGTAATAATATGAGTCCATGAACCTAATAGCAATAACAACAACCAGCGTTACACTTGGTATGTGAGGCACGGTGTGTTTGAGAAATATACGACAAGTTTTGGCTTCAAAAATGGATCTAAAATACAAGTCCAATTTAGTACACGACCAAAATCATCACGCTAATATACCATAAGTTTTGATGTGACGCATTACAACGTTGCACCGATAGCAGTATAGGACATTAATATTATTGCCATGGTTATTTTATTTATTACCATGGTATTACCATAGTTATTTATTATATTAGTAATTACTATTTTCATTTAACAAACATGGCAAATATACATATGAAACAAATGTGAATGCACGCTTATTGGATGATTGCGGAGAAATTTTACACCAACTACTTGAAATGTCGTATCGAATTTCGCTATATCCTACCAATTTCCTCTAGGGTTTGACATTTGAAATATATTCAGTTTGTACAAAAAGAAAAAGAATAAAATTTTAACGAAATAAGTGCTTTCAGATTAAACTAATATAAATGCGGATAAGCAAAACAGTAGCTTAATGACGCTCCTGTTTCTCTTAGTGCTGCTTACATACTTCTATTGATGCCTTTAGCCAGCAACCAGCTCATTGACTATGACAATAATATGAAAATCGATACACTTTTTAGAATAGTTAATACAATCAAGCATAATTGGACATGTTGTGTCATACATCCAGTAATACGGAGCCAAACCACTAGAAATTACTTCAATTCACTGGTGTATTTTTACCAGATAGTGATCGAGAGGAGCTGGAACATATAAAAGGGCTCGAGGACCTCCTTAAACAGAATCGATGTTACTCGCTGAACGTCGACGTCAATCAGGTTGTTTCCATATAGCACACGTCGTACTGTCTCCTCTTTCAGAGTTAAGCCCTTTCAGAGTTGAACAACGCAACAGGTCCGCAGTCACTGTTAACTTCAATTTTTCGCATCTGGACAAATTTCATTAAAACGTGTTCTACCTGTATAAATAGCTTTACTGATATACTACTATCGATACACTTTGCTGAGGACGGCATATAATGGAATAGTCGCATTTTACTATTCTATTATTTTTTTTTCTAAAGATTACTATTTTACTCTATCTGCATCCGTGCATGCATTTTAATTTTATAATCTGATATACTTCATATGATATAATTTTTATTACCTGTCGGTTCTTCATGAAGAACGAGCATGGAGTGTTGTGATCAAGGCCATGGAGTCGAACAAACCTATAATGTTCCAAATATTATATATTTCCACTTTCTGTAGTTTTTGACAAAAATCTTTAATAAGAGAGGCAAACTAGGTAGCCGCATAATGTCTCCGAAATGGCTCCCTGTGATTCAAGAAAAATACTTGAAAAAGGATACCAAAAGCTTGTTTACTGGCGGTAGATTTAAATACCATTCCATGCCGGGTCTTTTACAGCTCTTAATAGATTTTGTTTAGTGAACCACATTTAAGCGACCGGTAGTCTCTATAGAACATGCAGAAGAGATCACACTTATCCTTCATGCACCGTAGAGTTTTTGGTTACTCACTTACTTTTGTGAATCTTTGTCCCAAAGAAACTTATGCTTCTTGTTCTCAAAGTACCGTAACCGGTCGGTGTATTGCAAACTGCCCTGAAATTTCCAATTATAAATTTGAGTTTACTAGTTTCTACTAGAACTATCGTGAAAACTCTTTGTTTAATTGTCCTTTGGCTCTCCTAACTTGTTTCTTCTATTTGAACGGACATTATTTTATATGTGTACACAACTATTTTGACTAGTCTGGTTGCGGAACTGTTCGAAAAGTTCATAATTTCTTAGTAGGGACAATCATATGGGCCATACTTTGCGACTTGTCACGACATGGCTATCGATATTTAGTTTAGGCTTTAAGCCATTACAATTCGCTGGTGAAGTTCCTTTGAAGCGCTCTTCATGTGACTTATCATTAAAAAAAGCCGGCCTATAGATAACAAGCGCATATGTACTTTAACACACATATACAATTTTGAACCAATGCAAGCTCCCTGAGCTTCATCTTTACTTACTCCTGCTTCCATCTGAACGAGTGTGTCGAGATCCCCCATTTCATCGCGAAGTTCCTCGAAATTTCCATCGAATTCCTTAAGCAGTTCACTTAAACTACAGAAACAATTTCATGAGAGACAATAAAAATCTCTAAGACATTTATGCACGCTTGCTGCACGATCATCTTGTCTGTAATATTCGTCTTACTATCAAATTTTAGCCAGAAACAAACTTCTCTTGCAAAATCGTAAAGAGGCTACGTTGCTGCATTCTATTTTCCTGTACGCAAACCGTTTACAGCATGCTTACTACCAGTTTTAAGTTAAAATACTACGGTGTTTAAAGCAGTAAAATAAAATTATAATATTAAACTATTCGGGTCTTAAAATTAGTTAGAACGTACCGTACGCTATCTGGTGTAATAATATGAACATCCTCGACGAAAATCTGATCGTACTGATCGACAAGAAGGACCCAGGTGGCTTCCGCCAGGGGGCACAACTCATGGGTGCACTTTAGCATCCAATAAGGTTTCCAGTGAAACACGAGGCGTGCGAGCCCTAAGGTGCATACTATACCCAACCATGTCAACATTGTTTTTGGAAAGCTGCGCTTATATCCAAAACAATCCTGTAATGATAAGCAAAAGTCGTCGTAACATTACATTCGTATCGAAAAAATCCAGAGAATGTTTTAGACAAAGCAGCATAAAGATAGGTATTACAAAAAAAAAGACGGGTACTTGGCGAAAAAGTGACTGCCCGCGCACAATTAATTGATGGTGGCAGCTATGTTTTACTGTTAGACAATAATTTTCTGACCCCATATATTATGACCATAAAGACAGCATCCCATTTTGACTGTGTCTGACTGTAACACAAATTGTAAAAAAAAAAAAACAAAAAAGCGGCACTACAAGATTTTCTACGCAAAATTCTAAATTTTTTAATCGCTTCAACTATGCTGATGTACGTGAATTATTAACCATTTCGATTTAGACGAACAAAAGGTTATTAATGATAGAAACTAGCCTGCAAGAAACCTTTTTAAGGCAAACAGAATCGATCTAAGGGGTGAAAAAGATAATATATGATACAAGTGGCATAAAGTATTTAAGATGCTTACTAAAAAAAAACGCACCAATGAGCGTTCTCGATATGACTATGTGGGGCACTTACCAATCTGTTGAAATCATCTTCGACGATTTCTTGGGAAAGGATATCTTTTCCTACGTAACCTGAAAGCAAGATTAATAAATCCTTCAGTTATAAATGTTAGTCTTTTCAGGTAATCATCAAAAAATTTAAGAGGTGTTTTTAGTGTCGTGAGAGACATAGGCATTAGCTGAGTCACAATGTAGAATGCAGAGCCCAACTTATACGTAGTTCTATTCCTAGTGGAATTTTGTGGCATCAGTTAACATGCTTTTTATAAATGACATTTATGAAATCGATCTTGTTTGGCATGCTTACCTACATGTGCGGCCGCTCTTGTTTGTTCTGGTCTTTAGAAGCGTGTAGGTCTCTATTCTCTTATGATCTTTATAAACCAATTAAGCTATGAAGCAGGCGGGAAAATCACTGAGAAGGTTCACAGAAAAGAAGTAATTCGCTAGAATGACTCTCTGAATAAATCAAAAACGTGTTAGTAGACTGGTTTTTCGGTACAACAGTAATGTGTTTGACACCAAGTGTTATTAACACTTGTGAATTTTTTTAATGTATTGGTAAATAAGCGTTCAAGAACATTTTGTTCAAATTGATACGAGTGTTTCTAGCTTTTTCATGTCCATGCCAACGATCATGCGGGCCAAGATAATTATCCAAGCGATGACTGCCACAAAAGAAATTATGAATAGAACGTTTACGTGACGGTGCACGCGACTGAATCCTTACTAGTCCGTGTTTGATACAGTAGTATTTTCGCATTGCTGTGATTTCACTGAACGAATATTTTTCCCTTTTACTAACAGTTTTTTTCATAAACTTCCGCTGGAAAGAAGAATTTTTTCAGACAATTACATGTTTAGGTTAAAAAGCTCATATATAAGACTGAAAATGTTTATCAATGCTAATGAATATCACTTCTAAAGGTTTCAGTCAGTTTCCTGTTAAAACATTTGCAAAATTTTACAGCCAGATTTGGTACATATTGAACTGCGCTAACGGTAGCGGACTCAACAGCGTTATGCAAGTTTGTGCGCTTGCGGGATAAAGTGAGTATTTGTTTACCACTAATGGGGTTTAAAATGCAAAAATAATACCAACATTTAGCGATTTGTTTGTTCATTCGGCTACTTGAACGTTGAAAAGAGTAAAAGACACGTATGTATTTATACAACCACTAAATGCGAGCTCCATAATTAGGTTTCATTCAGTAGACCTGATCAATCCCTTGAATTCGTAAGAAATCGAAAATAAATAATGAGCTTTCATAAAGTTTATAAATGAATGAAGTTCATAAAAGATAGAATCAGAAAAAAGATGGAACAGATTGTGGTAAAAAATGGCCTCCATATTGCAAAGAATCGGATATAAAATTCATAAAGGTAGCAACAAACATGTGATTATATGTATTGATTGTGTTAGAGTATTCGTCGATTGGAATTGATTCCCACATTTTTGTAAGTGCCCTAAACCTTTTACCTTTCGTTTATATATAACAAGTTACAGACTCAACACACGCCAACACAAAGCGAAATCGCAGTAAAATCCCGCTATAAAATAATAGTTATGTATATCAAAAACTCATCTTTTTTTAGATAGTAACAAAAATGTCGCTACCAGTTCTGATGCCTTCTGCGCCGTTCGATAGCAATGGTTGCCTTTCATTGTTACAGTCGTCCCTATAACAATCCGCGGTGACCTGTGTCCGTCGAGGTCCAAAATTGTTGTGTCGTTTATTGCCACGTGGCTCAAATAGAACTTCTTCAAGATTCCGATCTTTATCGATTTTGTCGTCGCCAAACATTTCCACTATTGTGCCTCTCCTGCTTCCAAAGGTTGACGTTGCTCCATACTGACCATGCATGCTAACAGTGACGTCAGAATTGCGACGTAACCACAAAGGCTTAAGTATGGACCTTGTACCCAGTGCACAGTCGAATTCTCATGATAGAATAACTTTAGTATAACCAGCTTTAGTTATAACCAGTTTTAGCAATTGATTGATTTAAATTTTTGAGGATCGTTCGTTAACTTCCTACAGGAACAAATTACAAGTTCCTCATGAAAGCAGTTAGCACCTTTGAGTTCTCCAAATTGTACTTTACGAAGAGCTGGTAAAGCTTTTTCGCAACGAGTGTACTCTTTTCTCATTCAACTATTTATCAGATTCACCGTAAGCTCACACTAACCTTTGCCAGTCTAGAAATAGTGAAAAAAGGGGACTTTAGTAGCGACACACATCCATCAAAGGCTGCAGATCTCTTACAAATTTATTTGCCTAAACTCTGGTTTGATTGGTGCCGTCCACAACAGCCGACCAACACCACTGCTTTACTGTAATGTTTGCCGTGACGAAAGATTCAACAGCGTGTAAGCTACTGCACTCGAACATACACACAAACATGCACATAGGAATTCGCACAGGGAGCTCATATATGCCCTAGAAGCATTAGACCAGTAGCATAATGGGAAGTGGCATAATGATGTTGTCGGGTCCTCTCTAATGCTCTGGCGCTGCTGCTTCTCCCATAGAATAGCGTCATCGCCTGCCGCTGTTTGTTAATCCTCTCCATTGCAAATACGCTATCTAAACTCGTTATTACCAGAAGGCGCATTGAATGTACCATGCCGCAAAGAAAAAATAAATAAGTGAGAGGACGTGTTAGCGCCGGCTTCTTTGTGTGGCAGCAATCCAGGTGCAGTCCAGTAGTTATCTTCTGTGAAACCAAAGCTAGCATCTTTAGTCAGGATATTTGCTAGTACTTTATGAAAATGCAGAGGGTTAGGATGTACTCATTGTTGCATTATACAAAATTGGTCACATGGAAATTCTCAAAGCAAAAAAAAACGATTGCTACAAATTAAATAAAACCCTGAAAATAAAATATAGCCGGTTCACACTTACAAGTACTATTTATAAATGTCGGCTTTCAAATATTCAATTTGTTTTTATGATGTAGATCGTTATCCTAAAAATTGGCTCTAAGCATACGTGCACTGTTCTAAAAATCGGATAAAAAATTAAAACATAGATGACTTTTTCAAGTAAACGAAGGCTTTCTAACTATGGCAGCTCTATTCACCGATTAGTTAGGACAAAGTTTTATTATTCGACAATTAACATTTTCAGTGTATGGAAACAGGAGGAACCGCAAAGGCGTTAGAACAAAAATAATTAAACCGATCTCCGAATATTGTTGTCTTCAATCCACTTCGTTAACGTAATTTACCGACCTTGGGCTATCAGGAGGATTGCACTTGTAGTCTACGCTGGGTTACTAGGAGTGCTCCCAATTTGAATTTTTTTGCTAATCGAAGCTATTACAAGTACTACTAGTAGGCTAGGTTTAAAACAATTTATCACTTCAGTTATTTGGGCGATTGCATATAATAGGATCTAGTACGCCTTATCGGGTTCTCCCTAGAGTTGTTTAAACCTTTAGGAAACCTTTTTGGCACTTGTTTTTTCCTTTTCTCTTGGGAGAGCTCTTGGGAGTCCGACATTAATCTTCTTCAAGCACTTCTATTTAGATACCAATATGTTCCCCTGTTTGAAACCCTGTAGTGCCCTTCTCAATGATCGTCACAGCACCAATCGTCGTTCAGAAATAAAAAGTGCGCTGATACGATTACAATTTTCGGCAGTAAACGATACTCATCCTTCGGTATCCAACGTTGCTCAATCATAGCGATTTCTCGGCAAAATGTATCATGCAATCGTATTGACGACAAAACAAGTACTTGACGGTGCGTTGTTTCAGCTTTATCGTTTCCATGGAATCATGCGACGCAACAATAGAGTTGAAGCACATGCGGAACTTGTGACTTAAACAGGTCTGAATGACCCGCATAGAATTTTAAAAATAAATGGTCCAATTTCAAATCGGGTTTTAAGCAAAGTTTATATGTATTCCTGTACAACGACTGACATACAGGCTGTTTGAGGTTTTCAGAAATTTGTGACTTATGTGACAAGCTTTGTTGTGAAGCTCTAGTAGGCTTCCGTATGCTGCCCAAATAGGGGCAGTTGTCGGCCACCTGAAGAGGAAATGCTGGCTAATTCATGCGTTTGATACACACACATGTGACATAAATGGGCAGAGAATTTGATACTTTATGTCGCTCTCCCTGTCGTTGTGGTGAGCAAGAATGTTTTACTGATTGTTGTTTTGTGGGTCACAACGACGTCCGTATATTATCTCGGTTCGATACTTGAAGTTTTATCTGTACCCTTTTCTAAGCATTCATAACACACGCACTTATGCGATCGAAACTACACAATTCGAGACGTGATTGAACGTCTAAACAGAACTATTTGGGAAACTTCCAAGTTCTCTAATCAAAAGTGCTCGCCGACTACTTCAAACATCCTAAGTACACTATGGCGGAAGAAATTGTCAATGTGCATCAAGTGTTCCTCGATTACTAAATGATATATATCAATCTGCTATGAATCCATACCAACACAAAATAAGCCCGACACCAAGAAACATTAGGAGTCAATAAAGGTTTTGTGCATAGCATGAGCAAGCTACTGAATATACAGCAACTGTCTACCTCGTGCGGATAAGGATTCGTAAGCAAAGATTGCGTCCAGAAGGTTCACCTGTGTACGCAAATGCGTGTTAGTTGGCCTTCACAACCGCACTCCCATAGATCCTCTTTCTACTTAGCTAACAAGAGACTCTGAGAGGTCGTCAATACGATGATGTAACGGAACAAGAAACCATCTACAGTGGTGAGCAGAGTAATGGTCTGCTCGGTTCATAATATGAAAAAATAAGTAAGATATCTCTTAAAAAATAAGTAAGATGTCTCGTAGCGCTAATACAAACAAGCAAAATACTATTTGGGAAATAAACGAAAACCAAATTCAATTTTTGCATTAAACGTACCTCAATGAGTCACAAAGCACCCCTGCGAATTTATAATTCAGTTAAATTAACTTCTTACACATCATGGGCAAATTATGACAAAACAATATGGTTGTTTCTTTAGCTGCCGGCTGTCTGCTTCAATCTTAGACGAGTAGTTCTGGCACTGGAAAATAACAAACTATATACTGCTTTCGTAGCATCTACTCTACAATATGTGAAAGGGAGAGTTTCATTTTTAATGCGGTAGAAATTGACGACAATATAATCGTGAAGCTGCTTAGGCTGCTTTAATATGCATAGTGGTGCATCTACTATCATTTGTTAGAGTCCTTTTAGCACAATGTCAGCCCGACTGCACAATTTTCATTTTATTATAAAGCATGTTTTTCAGTATAAATAGATACTTGGTGCCATGATACTTCATGAGCGCATTTCTATTCTAATATATTCGAGGCCTTCACACAAGTTATACTCACCTGCTGTATAGAAATGTTTCTTAAATCATAATTTCCTAATCTTTACTGTTCGCTATGTATGTTACCATGTGCTACTGTTTTAACATTTAAAAAATGCTGTAGAGAGTATTTAAATAGATACATCGAAGTAGTTGAATTCAATGCCTTACAGTGATTCAATAAAATATAAAATTTGGGTGTTTGCTTTCGCGGCTAACATCACTAATTAATCACTATTACGAGTAATCCAGATAGCCAAACATTTCAACATATTACATTCAAGACGAGGGCTAATCCAATTCTACAAACGAAATTTGTTGACAAATATTACTCAAATTCAAGCGGATGTAGAACGGCACATTTTGGTTTAATACGGCCGATTTCTAGATCGGTTCTAAAATTGACATTTGGTTCTGACCTCGTATTTTTCTTACTAAAGGGACGCCAACGCTGACTTAATTAAAAGGCGAAGAAGCACATTGTCGCTTCAGCACGTGTAAACATATTCAACATATGCATTCGCCATTGTTCCTCAAACGAAGAGAATGTTTTTTGTTCATCAATGGAAAGAGTAGCTTTGCCTATGGGGGAAATGCGTATGGGGTGTATGCCGTTTGAATCATACAAGCACGGAACCGCAGCGATCCAAATACGCGAGACCTTTAAAACTAAAGCCCCATTGTCGGCGTAAATTAAAATAGAGCTGAGAAATTTCCTTATTCCTGAGAAAGCAACACTGTTATTGAGTAAATAGTGTACGAGGCTAACGTATAAACTGGGTACAATTAAATTATCAAGAGAAAATATATTTTCTGGCCCTCGGCCGATGGAGAGCAGGTCAGTGTGGCTGGAAAGTACCCGTCTGGTTGGAAAATTACGGCACATTAAGATTATATTTCGATATGTTTAACTAGTTTAATTTTTTATTGGTTTCAGCTATCAGCTAACTAGGATGCTCTGAATTGTTTAGCTTCAACGGTGTTCGCCCCCAAAGAGATCAAAACTGACAAAAAAAAGTGGTTTTAGTAAATTGGATTGAGCTTGAAAATAGTTTTAACGCATGCCTTATCAGCTTCAACCACTAACATTTTCTCTGGAAAATTTTAGCTATTGCTGTCTGTTCCGATATAACACACATATTGCTTGAATGATTTTTGAGGCCGGTGTTCAATGATAAATACACACACACACACATACATGTATGAATTGATTTAATTCGTTCTGCACAATACAGCATTTTTATAGTAAATATTATGGTTATATCCAAGGCTCTATATGCGACTCATATAGATAGCTTATTCTAAGCGAGGAGTTATAGATACAGGTGTGAGAAAACATTGTGTTGGGTGCCGATTTCGGCTAAATGTGTTTCCAAAATCGCTAGGGCCAGGATTTGATGAGAAAAAAATATATATACCGCTAGGTATTGGGCTAAAAATTTTGAAATTACCAATTAGAAACATTTTGTAATGACCCAAAGAACTAACACTTGTAGTAATGCAACAAGCGTAGAGGGGCATATCTTAATATGAGCATTTCAAGAATTTGATTTGACAAAATGAACTCACCGAGCTTTTCCTGTGAACGGTTCACATCCTCGCCAACGTCGACTCTATCCCCTCCTCGTTTGTTGTTACAAGTGTTGTCCTTAGACGGATGTTGTCCATTTTCCATTTCATTTAGTGGAGCAACACCATGGTGAGGGAACTTTTCCTCGAGGTCCATTTCGGTGATCTCTACCGATTCCATTCTAGTGACTGTCATAATTCCCCAATACATCTAAGAATTTCATCAACGTTTGGTAATGGCTGTGAGCATAAGGCGAAACATATGACGGCACCAACTACTTGTGTTGCTCACCTTCGATCGTAAAGGTGCCTTAAGCTAATAAAAATACGAAAGCAATTTGCGATGACTTGCTTGTGTGCACAGATGCATACTTGTTAAATATTGGCTAGGAAGGATAATTACGAAGTAAGACAAACACCACTTAACTGATTCAGTCTACTTAAAAAGTAATATAAAATAGATACAGAATAACCAAATCGAGTTTAACGGCGCCCATTACACGCCTACCAGAGACACTGAAATCCCAAAATAATCTACGGATTAGGGAAAATTTCGATAAATCGGTCAATGTGTAGAGTAGCTTCGACTAATATTGCTGTACAAAAATAATCAAAATATATTCATACTTTCTCGCTAAAGCAATCCTAGAGTGATTTTTATTCCTTTGCGAGATTTGTAGCCGAATTGCGCAAATAATAGCAAAACTATTCACAGAATCAATTACTTCAATTTAGGTGAACCTATTAATTGTCGAGAAAACACAATGCCAAACATGGGTTCTTGTGGCTCTTCACGTAGAATATTTAAATAGAGGGATCAGAAAAATAGATTCATGGATCGAAACTAATTTTCCCCCCTTTCATGCGGGGGCCCTACAACAAATGTTCAGTTTAGATTATACGAGTTCACGTAGCCCCAATTCAGTTTTGTTTACTAAAACCGTTTGGGCCAGACCTGCGATTTCAACAGACAGGTTCAGGCCTTGCACGAACGAACAGATCGTTTCCAACACAATTGAGCATATGAGGTCAAGTTTTAGTGTCTTGAACTAATCTGAAATAATTAGCTCAAGATAACTCAAACAAGATTCTTGAGACCGGCAACTATCTGTATGCTTGGCGTGCTTCGACACCAAGCAACAATTATATTTTTAATTAATGACCCTGGTTAACGGCTAATTAATGACGTATGACAACATTTAAATGTCCTACTTACGCTTAAAAGAAAATTTTCATTTACGCCTTTGATCATCTCGACAGTTTCCTGATTATGCTATGTCGTTTTTTGAAACGTTACTAAAAACACAAAGCTAAAGGATAGAGCAGTTCGGGTTAAGCAAATTGTTCGAATCTTAAAAAAGCAGAGGTAGCACTTGCATCAATTACAAGAGCGGTATGTTGTTGATGCTGCTGCTAGGTTAAATATACAGCGTTGCGGTGAGATCGTTTGATAAGGGAGTGGTAATAGAGGAATGGCAACCACTACAAGTACCTCCTGAAACTGAGGATGAACAGCGAACAACAACAACAACAAAAGGCGACGACACAATATGAAACAGTTGAGCCTCGCGGCGCTGCCGCACAGAAAACAGGTGCTTGCTGAAATCGAAAATCAAGTGGCGCGTGTCGTCCGCAACAATGGCACAACCGAATCCAATGCATTTTCTCGAAGGTCTGTGAGTTTTATTATAGTATATAGCGAATCAAATGACAAAATGACAAAGTAAGCTAAACTAAAATGATTTATTAATATAATCTATACATTTTGTTGGTTTAACAATATTTTTTAGTAATATTTTAATTCGTCTATGGAAACAGAAAAATAGTCTACGTGTTTCTGATCTGTTAGTATTTATAAGTGAGTTGTTGTGTGTTCTTGGCCTAAATAATATTTTTCCATTTTTACCGTTCGATGCTTTTATAAATTGGTTGCTGGGTATCAATTTAGACGTTGTGATTGTTTCTATAAATGCATCAAATTTTGTTAATCATACTTTTTGTTTACAATAGTTAGTATGCATGTATTATTCCGCGTTTAGACTAGTACTGTTCCTGGGGATCGCTGTCACGTTTGATACTGACATTCTGTTCAGTCGTCTACGACTAGATTACAATCAACTGGTATCGCTTGTTGAAGTAAATGTGTGTTGGCATTTACCCATTAAAGTACTTCAGCGCCATAATTTCCATTTTATTTTGTATATAACCATGTGAACTGTATCATCAGTTATTTTGTATGTAATTATGTGAATGATATATGTAAATGATGCATTCACTATTGAGGTAATTATAGATTGTTCTTATCCCAATGTATCCCATTTCTGATAGCAAGAGACAAATTCCGTTTTAGATACACCCACTATCAAATGGCCTCTACGTCCAGGTACGCTTTTAAAAGGTTCGTGTAGGAACCACTTTGTATTTCGGCTACATCATCTTTTGCCATCGCTTACAACATTAACGATCTCATGTTAAACTGCTTTTACAGTGTTTTGCTCTCTTTCTGCGTGGCAGCACGTTTCGCGATTTATCCGGCTTGCGATGGAAACCTTGAGTCTAAGGACGGCTAAGCTGGTGAAAATTGCTGTGTCAATTTGTGCATTACTACAAATAAAGGGTTTACAGACGAACGCAACAACCCTCAGCACGGCCATTATGCAAAATGTATTAGGATCTAGCATGGCACCCACTTCGGTGGCATGATACTTGAAAATCATTGCGTCTTTCACGATTTCTAGGTTTTCTAAAATAGTACGCATTTTAACTTATGTTTATCAAAATAAATTATGAGTAAGCGTTCTTGGTAGCGACACAAATCGAAAAAATTTAAAACTGTCTGAATTTGCGGTCCGTTTTAGTTAGCAACTCGCTTGGAGACCCATCTTGAAGACGAGATTCTCCGAGTGTCTAAGCATGCTAACGACCCGGCGTAGCAGAGGAACGCGGACTAAATTGGTCTTGTCAATAGCGAACATCTCAGCTGCTTTCTATGATGGGCAGATTGATCCGCGTCCCCCGTTCGGAACTGTATTGGATATTCGTAATTTGGGAAACAACTTTTTAGACGATCTTATCAAATTTCTTCAACTTGTCTCAACGGATGCATGTCGGCGACGCTTGCATGATATATATAATTTTAGGTTTTCCTAAGCAATGTCGAAAAGAAAGACAGCTACTGAAAGATGTATATAGGCTGTTTGACTGTAGAATACTTCGTATTCTCTTACCGTCGGGCGAAACACCCACTTTATAGTCTTCAATAATTTTCAATAGGCTGAAAAGTTTGAGGTTATCGGACTACACTGCTCTTGAATCCAGCAAAATTTTACACTTCTTGCAGTCGTAAAACTATTATCCACTCGATATCTCTTCCAAAGAAATCAACTAGTCCGCTAATGGTGGTGTCGTCAAGATGCTTTTTCTAGAGAGCTCTTCGTTACTCCGATAAGACCAGCCACACAGAGATCGAATGTCGCCGGTCCCAATGGGATTACTGCTCGTGCACAATTGTCAGACCATGTAATCGTAACGCCATGACAACACAACGAAGTACTGTCAGAAGTGTTAAATTGAAAACAACAACACAAAGACAGGAACAACCATCAAGAATATTTCTTTTATCAATTTGGAACAGCAGGCCTTCCGAATTGAACTAAAAGCGCCCCGAAAATCAATTCTAGAGTGCATCTTGATTTTGCACCACTATGCTGGTAAAAGAAAATCTACCCATATGTCTGAACTCATATTTACCTACTGCTTCAGTACAACCAGAAGAGTTTAAAGGAAGCGATATTGGGACGTTTTAAACGCCATCTTAGCAGTTAATCGCTACAACGAGACTCTACTGGTAAACCTAATGCTTGTCTTCCTCCTCAAGAGCGATTAGCAAAGCCTGAATCAGGTAGCTGTATAAACATACTAGTATTTATAAGCACTCTATTGATAACCTGCAATAAACATGAAAAGTTAGGTCACCAATCTTTGTGGTTTCTGGTCGCAATCATTTAACATATAAGCAAGATAGTTTGAGACCATTTATTCCAACACTCGAAAAGGTTGACAATGCTAAGCCAAGAGCACTCAAAGATGCCCCTGGTGGGGTATACCCAAAAACGTCGACTGCTCCTATATTTACCGACGATAACTAAGTGAATGTACCGACGACAATGTTAGAATAGCAGCTCCGGTATCCTTTTCTTCCAGTTTGTACATTGCCAACTTTGTTTTTACTGCCAATCCTGAACTCTAACACGTATGGCAACATGTTTTCGATGTTGACTGCGGCACACCAAACACGTAAATTTTTCTGTATGATTTTAATTATCATCATTGGTTTATGCCGCTTTGTGGGCAATTAAAAAACGATGTAGGGGAAGTATATGAGCTATTCAGTTGTTGGCATGACTTCTGTTGTCAGCATCCTCGACTATTCTTGTACCTTCCTGCGCTATGTTCGCGGATAGTCCGCTGCACAATCAGTACAAAATTCGCGTGCTGTTTAAGAAGCTGTAGCAACACGCTGATTTACTGCAGATGTTGAAGATCACCTTGGTTTATGGCGAAAGATCCATTATGCAATCGTGTGACGTAGATGCGCAGACCTCGAGAGGTTCTCAACTTACTCGAGTAGCAGAGGCATTACTGGAAACTAGTCGTGCTTGGAGTAGTGGAGGTGCTAGTTGGATTGTCCTGAAAATTTAAAGTATGATCTTGGGATTGTTCTGGTTGTACTAAGTTTTGGTTGTACTGTAGTTAATTATCGTTGATAAAGGTTGTAAGCACTTTGGATATAATGCCAGCTACTTCTAACGCATCGATAACCTAAGCAATGTAAATGTTCTTCTTTCATAAACTATCCACGAATGGCATTAAGATGATTCATGCTTCCTTGATTAGCGATTTTGATTGTCTCGTTGTTCAGACTTCATCTTTAAGGCACTGCCCGGCAAATACTTCTTGAATCTTGTAGTTCACTTCTGCAATTCGACCCCAGGTAGGAAGATCTCCTTTAAATGAGACTGACGAATATTCCTCCCAGCACCTAGAGCTGATGAATGCGTTAATATAAATAGTTTCAGTACAGTTATTATTAGAGTTCCACTCTCAGAAAGTCGTAAAAGGGCCTCTACTTGCACAGCTTCAACTTTGGTTAGCATTTTAGTAGCCCGACTCCTCTGGGGTTAGTGAGCTTGGTTCCACTGTATTCAGTTGCGAAATCATTTCTTTGACCCATGTTGCCCGTTACTTTCGTTCCGTGTTTCATAACGATTTTTGAGCCGTAGTTATTATCCTCGGCAGCTACCCCCCCGTTTTTTCCCATTTTTTTTCACCGTTCTTATGCATGTTGCTTTCTAACTTATTAGCCGCTCTCGAACCTTAGATTTTCTTATGGTTACCGTGGTCCCACGGATGACTTAGCGGCAGATCGTTTTAGTGCCGGCCTTTTCCTTTTTCGTCAGCACGGGCACCAATCGTCATTGCTCCTACGGTGTCCTCTCCTAAAGTTTTTATTCAAACATGATCTGTTGCAATAGTAGTGCAAAATTTGTATCTAACGGATTGTGGAAAGGTACAACAGCGTTTAAAATTCGTGTTAAGAGCTATTGCTTCATGATACTGTTCTTGCCTATTCTTGGAAAGTGCCCTGTTTAGTAAAATCCTGTTCCAAGACAGGTACACTATCAAGCAAGTAAAAGCAACAGTGAACCAATGGTCTCGGCGCGATGGCAACTTGCCGATCGGAATTTCGACATGTCCAAGTGCGTGTGCTCGATTCTACTTGACTAGGTTTCGATGATAACCACATTAAAGTTTATGTTAGCACTCAAGTTAACGATCAGTATTACTTAGAATCACACATCTTTTAGCCTTTCGAGGCAAATCTCAACTTTTCAAGTACAATTACGTCCATTAATATTTTGAGCTGAGCATAATCTATAATAATACATGAAAATATATCGTTTTTGTAGTAAGTTTTCATGTTTGCTTGTTAAGTCCGATTTCAAGGCGCAGCTTCTAACGCTCATGTGAAGAAGAAAGCACGTTTCACACAATCAAGACACAACCAACACACACTTTCTACTCCATATACGTGTTACAAATTAAATAAAAATAAAAACTTGTATAAGGTTACTAGTATTTAAAGATGGAGTTGAGAAAAAGCAGAAATGTTGTTTTAAGTCAGGACAGGTTCAGACAAAAGTGCTGTAACTTTCCACGCCTACGCATATTGTCAACTTGAGTTAAACGGATTAATGTAGGGGACATTTATATAATAAAAGTGTATACAGTTTGTCTTAGATTAAATCAAGAATCAGCTGTTCATTTCAGTGATTTGTTGCGAACATTTGTAAAGTGACAAAATAGGTTAGTAAATGCTAGCGTGTAAAGTACGTTTGAGACTACAATAATTTCCTTTCAGATTGGAAACCCTTGCTGGTCAGTTAAATATTTGATAGAGATAAATTAGTTTAGCGAAGTGTTAGCATCGAGAGCAGACTTGAATGATAATTTTAGTCACAAGCTGCAAAAAAGCTACAATAAAACTTATTTTAAAAACAAGCGAATAGATAAAAGACGGGAATAAATTAGTGTGATAGACAAATTGAAATCTCATCTTGACGAAGACAGGGATCGCCATAGTAGCGTTACCTCAAAAAACAAACGAAGAAGATCACCCAACAATATATCTACAAGACACATAGGTTCGGCTACAATAGTGCCATTTGTTACATTGATATGCCCGACCCTCAGCTATTTCTCATTAATAAGCACGCGTACAGAAAACACTTCGCTTCCCAATGCTTCACGTGGTTGCTTTCGACAAAAGCCAAATGTTAGAATCTAAAAAATATAGTGTTCTCATGTCCCTCCACGTGTTGAGCGCATGTTCTCAGCAGGTCATGCACACTTTCTAGAAACAATTCGCCAATTTTGGCTGAATAACTTACAGCTACATAGAATTCACTTTTCGCACTAAACACTCACTGACACGAATCACACTAGCAAGGCCGCAGAAAGTCACAATTATTTTATTTTTTTTAAATATGAGCACCACCTCTATTTTTTCACAATCCGCCCTTGTTCCTTCACGGAATTGTTCCGTTAAAACAACACAGTTTTGACAAGAAAACGGTAGGCCATCCGACAGCCCTAACGAACCTATTACGAACTTTTTTCTATTCGTTGCCCTGTACGATCATAAGCTACTGCAAAGTGAGCTACTCTGCCCGCATAAAACGTCGCCAGTAGAGCAGCTCTAAAGGTTTACCTATTGCTGCTGCCGTCGGTGGGCCCCGCGCGCAGCCACAATGCTTGTTTACTGGATCAACAAAGCAGTAGAAGTCGCTATCGGAAGCTTTCCGGTAGCCCACCTGGGGAGAGCATGCGCGCAAAGATGTTGAAAAGTGGAAAGCCGGTTCACATTGTTAAGAAAGCACTCTTCTATTGTAATGGCCGTCATAAAAAAAAAAACGTGACCTTGTAGCAGCTATAACAATGTATGGAAAATGTAACTTATCACATGGTACAGCTAGTATTGTGTCCAACTGTATCCTGATCTATTTCTTTTTTACATATGCATAATGCAACTTATACGAGGAATGAAGACCTGACACGCAGGTAAATCAAATCCAATTGCCCAAAAGCGTTGCCTATAAATTACATTGGATGCCCACAATAAATGCATAACCATCATACATAATATCATGTTTACGACATTTTCGAGATTTTTTTATGCATAAACCTCCACTTGATTAACCAAATGCTTTCATTTAAACCATAAGCTTGCTAATCCATCTATAATCGGGCAAATGGAGTAACAAAAGCAAGCAGATTTCACATATATATGTCTCTTTTTTTAAAAAAGCAAGACGACATACGGCAAAAATCTAGCGTTAAAGTACATCGGTAAAACGTTGATTCGTCTGAAACTACTTTCCTATCTACTATTCTCAGGGCTCTAGTAAGATAACAAGAGAAATTTTAGGTTGAGCTTTTACGTGATAGTCTTCAAGAGTTCAGCCGTATGAAATAACCATAAAAATTGAAACAGCAAAGAACCTTCAAATTTTTAATATATATATATATATATATATATATATTTTGGTTTTATAAAAGTGCGAAATGCAGCGCGCAGTAATCATTTGTAATCCCAGCGACGCTGCTCACGCCGAAAAATCTATTCGATATAGAACGGTTTAATGCACAGTGAAATATTTGAAAACTTTGTGTAGATTTAATCTTGAAAAGTTAAATAATTTCTCACCTTTTTCAATAGGGAAAAAGAAAAATTCTCTGTATATATGCAGAAAATATTTTTGATGCGATAGTAGAAACGTATCAGCGTTACTAATTTTTTTTGTCACGTAAAGCTATCTTTACCATGTATATAAGACGGTTTCACATTTACTATATGCGCAACATCAAGACGTCTGACGCACCGACATACGCCTCTGTAGTAGGTGCACTGACATTTCATACGTTTTTGCGAATTCCTCTTCAAAAGGATACGATGAATCAGAACAGCAACAACAACAATATGACGACGTCAGCAACTTTTTAAAATCGAAACGATGACCAAATGGCAAGGTTAATAAGAAAAGTGACACCACGAAAACGTCACTAACTCATAAGAAACCTTGTTTTTTTTATTGAGGATCATACCAGTTGCAGTATCCTTTTGTATATTTTGTTATTTGCTTCGTTGAAGATTTGACTCGACTTCTGCAAAATCAACGTGACGGTCTGTCTAATAGTAATGAAAGGTTTAGGAATAACAATGAGACCTTTTTGTAGTTTACCGTGAAAAGTTTTGAAAGGTTATGCCGGAAATGAATACTGTAAGAAGCTGCCACTAGGCTTGGCATTATAAAATACTCGATAGAGGTTTAGTAAAAATCTTGCAGTCTTCCATGTGTCTATTACATTGTTATTTATTATTACATGTGTATAAATATGATACATCATTATTGCAGGAAGCTTAGAGATAGTTATTTATATCAAATAAAAATATTATACATAAAGAATAACACTCATAAGAGAATAAAAACAAGTAGCAAAGTTTGTGTGTAAAGCGTCGTCTGGGAAAAAGATGTAGAGACTGATAGAACGACTCATTTTGTTTACGTACATACGCAAAATTAGGCTCTTTTTGTATTATAATGGTCTTACCTGTGTGGAGCAATAGAATTAAAACTTCATAACCTTAAATGCTGGTTGCAGGCTACGAAGCCTAAGCGTCCCTATATACCGTATTGTGTGCCGGTATTTTCTGTACCACGTTATTATATTGAGTGGTATACAGGTCATCGCCACATTTTTGATGCTAAACGCCTTTATTGAAACTATACTGATATTATATTTAATTCGCTTTGTTTTTTACGTTTTCACGTTGTTAAAATACCGAAGATCTGATTATCGATCAGCAAATAAGCCTGACACAACGATGCTTTAACTTTTGAATAACCCAAACAGCCAGCACGTGACAGAGACAGCCAACCAGATATTGGCAATATTGACAGGTAACTCGCTTTAACTGATTCCTTTATATCTTTCGTAGACTATTTTTTGCCTTTCTTCTTTGTCTTGATCACTTTTTTCCGTTTTACATTCCGTCAGTGGTGAAAAACGAAGCATGAGTTGCCGCCCCTGTATATCTATCAGTTAAATTAACGAGAAGTAAATGCAATATTTAAGCAGAAACGGAGTTCATTCGAACATTGTGCTCAACGTTCTTGCCTTGCTCACTTTCACTTCTTCCCGGGCACATTAGTTACGTGGTGATATATGATGAAAAAGTATCCTCAGAGAATCACAAATACGTACATTTTCTTACGGTCCATTGATAATGATCAAACCGATAACCTGATGGGATGATCTGTTCTTTTCGTGCTGCTTAATTAGCTTGACATTCTATTTAGGTAGCTTAAAAATGTAGTAAAAAAAAAATAATAATAATAATAATGTTAATGTTTTAACCGACAACCCAAAAACGGTACTTCGTTTTTAGGGTGTTGGTTGATGAACAACCGTATGGTAGTTTATTCATAAGATTCATTCAACTCAGAAATCATTTATACGATAAAATGTGACGATACGCACTAAAATTGCGCTGACATTTCACAATATACATGTAATAATTCTTTCTCAAGGATCACGCAAATCTGCATATGATCGATCCCGGCTTTTATTAAGCCATTCATGTAGGCAACTCGGAGTCAAATTTCTAAACTTAGTATCCAATATTATGACTTCTCCCACTCGATGCAGGCAAGATCGACGCCATGTGATTAATCGCGGCCTAATTCATTTTCGTTATTTGATACATTGCTACATGATCTCTCAAATCTATTTCCATAGCGTAAGCTGACTTGCAAAATACAAATTAATATTAGAGAACATCTCGTTTCAAGGTACTCTGCCGTATATATTAACAAATCCTCCACTTTACACGATGCGTTGCTACGTTTGTTAAATTTTTACAAAACTGAACACATTACACTGTTTAATAATTCTCCTGTATCATCATCTTGTACACGACATCAAAAATGAATAAATCGGTACCTTTAACAATGCCCTGGTTCTGAAGGCCTGGGGTTATTTCCGCCACCGAATTTCTACCCTTTCGTGTACAGCATGCACTGCGGAGTTCTGTTTTTTCTTACATAAATTTTAATCTTGCTCGATCTACAGAGTAATACAAATCATAATAAATTAATATGTCATTCGAATAGAGTATACAAACTCTCTGAGGACCTAGTTACGTTTATACTTTAAAAAAATTGCTGACGTTGAATCTGGTGTTAAAATAAACAATTCTTCCTCCACCTCTCTCTGGTTTCCTTTATTACTGCTATTTTTATATAAAGCAGCCTTTACAGTAAGAAATTGCCGCGGTCGACCTCGATGGCCTGGTCCGAATGCATGTTAAAGGGTAGGCCGCAACGAAATACCCAATTCATGTGGTTTCTACGACGTGTAACAAAATAATAGTGTAGGCTGAAGTATTGCCGTTCGTCCGTTGATGCGTCATTTATAATAGTACAGTGTATCTTCGTGACTTCTTCCTCACTTTATGAACCCATTTACACTTGCTTCTTTAGGACAATGACAGAAGCGACACTCTAGCAAAAATAACAGAATGAACAGTTAATGTCACAAGTAGTAGTTATTAACCTCTATATTCCTTGCTCATTCCTTCTTTAACTGGCTGTTAGCAGCCGTCTTATTTTTTGTAAATATCACTTTAATTGACGCGTTGACTTTGGTGCTGGTAAAGTAACTATCGACGAGCTATTTTAGGGCGCCAACGCCTACAGACTCAAATTCCAGTCTATTGCTGTCGATCGGATTATTGTTGCTCTAGCTTGAGCCTTTCTTTTAAATTTGAATGCGTGAGTAAATGACTAAGTGTTATATCCTTTAGTCTCAACAGAGCAACAAATGTCGTGGAATAGTCCTGTGGGTGTGCATCACGTCGACAGTCACGCTTGCCGGAGCTGCACCGTCATCGCGTGTACTTTATCCCTGTCTCCACTGTTTTTATATTCAGTTATGCTTTGCCAAAAGTGTAATATGGGTCTTGCGTTTAGTAACTAAGCTACTCTTGATAATAAAGAATAGTAATTCACAAGGTTACCACACGCGACAAATTCGTTCGGCATGTAACGGCTCTAAGCAGCCACCCTTACGGGAAAATAAGTTTTTAGAACTACATGTTACGATCAAATGACGATAAAAATTTCAATAATTATGGAAGGGTAACTATGTCCGCATGGGGAACAACAATGATGAAGTTATGGAAATTGCTAGTACAAGACCAACAATAGTGGTCTCTGTAGCCACAAAACCTAGATTACTGAGAAAACAGTTCAATGATAATAATAATCATATAGTCTTCGCTACGTTTTCTATATACGTTTACTCCACGTAGAAACTTATCTCCCTTCCACGATATCTAACCTTATTGGATCTTGGAAAAGAAGGTAATCCTTTTTTCCGCACTTTTTAAAGACCACGGCAAGTGTCATTTAGTTTTGCGTGTGGTTCTTAGGGGCTTTGGAGTACATCCAACTGCAGCTGAGCTTTTGTTTCGTTTGCATTGCCTATCATGGCACCTACACGTAGAATATGTCAAAGAACCATGAAGACGCAGTCATAGCCGCTAAAAATATTTTCTAGGGCTGACCATAAACCAATATTTAACGTCCACGAAACTGTTTTTTGCAATAATTTATAAATAGGAGCCCATAAATGTGAATGTGCTAAGGGCGGGATCGAACTCGCACACCTACATGTCTCTTCTGATCGCAAGACGCACGCGAATGCAGCAAATTGCCGAGTTCGATCAGTCATGGTTATTAGGCAGTTAAGTAAACTATGCGCTTGAACGTACACGTTTAACAGATTACTCACAAAAATAATTATTGGAACAGTATTGTGGGGTCCGCTTGCGGTATTTGATCTGACGTTCTTATGACTGCCCTAGTCCTTTGCGGGAGTAGGTATAACCAATGAAAAATACGGTAGAATCTCTATACAATTCGCTAATATTCTTCTTTTATTTGTTAGAAGGATATTGTCGTAATCTTTGGTTCCTCTCGAGTTATTTTCATCCTGATTCTAGCTGTCCACTTACCAAATAGCAGTTTTTCCTCTTCAACGACGGAACTAGCTGTGCCTGAACTACGTGCACTATCATTGGTCATTATCATCATCTTCGTCGAGGTTTTAGTCATTGTCATCGTCGTGGTAGCAACGACATCATCACGCTACTACGACGTCTGCGGTCACGATGGGTACCACCATTCTCTTGAACGTTACCAATTCTTAGAAAGGTTGCCCAGGAATCTAGAGTGCCCAAAGCCAAAAAATGTTACTAAAACTGACTGTGATTGATTTATTATTACACTGACCACACTTTACGCTAACAAAGCTTTTACACGACGGTCCGTTTACCGCTTGTGCTGTGCCATAAGGTCTGTAACACTGCGCATAGAATGGGTACCACCGTCAACAAATCGTTTCCTTGTACTCAGCGTCACCGCACTAGCCTCAACAACATGTTCGTGGGTTTCGGACAGTATCCACCGGTTATGAATCGATGGCGCCCGCCACCATTTGTTGTTTGGTTTGCATTTTACGCATGATCAGCTGGTATAGCCACAGCCGGCCTACCATCGTGCCTTCAGTTGTCTGGTCCACGCATTGTAGCATTGGCCTGCTTGTCTGGCGTCCTTTCGAACTTCGACGTTACCTTATAAAACGCACCGTATTGTGGGTGCGGCAATAGAAGTATAGATTGATGGCGATGGCCTCACGCGCCAAGCACATGTATGGATACTATCGCTGACAAAAACTCACGCCTTATCAGTTTCCGCAATTCAAATTCGAGTTTGGTACTCTCTAATAGACGAAAGAATTCCAGCCACGAACTCAAGGAAATACCGTACCAATATCACAAACCGAGTCACGAGATGAAGACGAAGCAGTAAAAAGAAACAAAGGGTCTTTACCACACGTTTGATAGACAGCCCCACTCAAATGCACACGGAAACTACGCACATACTAGTGAAACCGATATAGCAACTTAGCCCATATAAAGTTCTGTCAGAAAATAGCAATGAATTCAGGTGTGTTGCCTTGCCTGCTATTTTATTGCAGAACTGTCGGTTTCAGCGTTGGTTCGAGAACAACTTCGTCGGGCTGAAATGACCACACTAGCGATAATGTAGGCCGCCGCCTACGGTCGTTGTCTGGCGTAGCGGTGGAGTATGGTGGCGCAACTGATAAGAAAAGATGACAATTATTACCGACGAAACAGTCAGAAGCTACTTCGTTGTTCTGGCACCTTGTCTTGCCGGCAGTGACAATGTTTCCTCAGTTTTTAATTACCTAATAGCACCACTCATTGTAGCTCTATGTCGCACTTTAAGTATATGCGCGCAAACATGTCGATGTATCGTCTCAAAACAAGCAGAACAATGATGCGAGCCACCCGGCACTAATGCTCCTCACTTCGTCGTCTGCGGTAGCTGCTTAGTGCTTCTTTTTTCTCTGCCTCCGTTAGGAACAGAGCAGCAGCACACCAGCAGTACACCACAACCACCAACCACTCAGTCCCAGAAATAGTTGTAGTTGTAGTAACAGCAGGCAGACGTAGAAGCCCCGACAGCGGTCAGTCTCGACCCCGGAGAGATCTCAGCCTTCCTCTTCCATCACCTTACGTCTCCTTCACTCTCTCTTCACTACTCTCCCTCTTTTCTATTCTTTTTGGTGGTCGTTCGCCTTCTCTATTATTTCTTTTGTTGTCGTCGTCACGAACGTCGTCGTCTTCGTGTGCCTCGTTTATCGTCACCGACATGCCCTCTGTTTCCCTCCTCCTCTTTCCCTTCGCCCTCTGTTGGTGGTGGTGGCAATCGCTGGTGTCTCGCGCGCCGGCTGCTTAGACCGAGAGCACGCTCAGAGATATCGTTTGTGTTGACCAAGCGTCCGTTCCTCCCTTTCCACCGCCTCCGAATTCAGTGGTGGGTCTGCCAATGATTTGGTACAGAGCACTAAAGATTGGGCCACACAATGGTTGAGTAGTGAAGTCGCCATTTGCCTGACGTACGTGCTATTACATCCTCTGCTCATAGTTTTTACGTCTAACATACAGTCACCTCTACTCTGTCTACCATTTTAAACAGCGCCGCCTATAGCGCACTTAATGCGCCTGCGCCCATCGAGCGAAAGGGAACAACGCACGTATAACAGCGAGTTTGTTCTCCTCGTGGAATGGATACGCCTATTAAAGTCTTTGGCTAACGTGATTACTGTGGCGGGCTATAGACGACAACACAGTCCCTATCCATGGTCTCGCGCTGTTATTTTGAATATAAACATGCCATCGTTGGCCTACGACAATCGTATGTGCCAATAACCCTTAGTAGGCACGATAGTTATGATACCGTCGGCGCTATAGGCCCCTTCATGTTAGGAATCCATAATTGCAGGAAAGAGTTCCTGCAATTATATATTCCCAAAATACCGAAAATTAGTGGGCTAGTTACTCTAACTGAATTGTGACTACTCTATCTACTCTATAGAATTCGGATGGAGAGTAATTGAGGTAAACTCCAAAATAACTTATATATTATGATAGAGCTGAAACTTATTGCATCACTATACATCAAATACTTTTAGATAGTCATGAAATTGAGCATGAATGCATAACAGCGCACCGAGAACAAAATTTATCATAGTATTCCGAATTACTCTGTGATTTTACGTCAAGATCGTTTTGCTTGCCTAATTTGTGACTGTATTAAAACATATGTGTAGATATATCTCGTTTAGTCTGTAGTGGGCTTATTGCAGTTTTTAGTGAATAGTTTTTGTATATGATGAACTGGAATAAAAATGGGCTTGAGAGATAGAGTCTATGAAAGAGAACCCGGATAATTTAGATGGATTATCCAGATTACATTAATTGGCCTAATGTTCATCTAACATTCAATTATCTTTACTTCAGCGATTCTGTTTTACGTCATGTGTGGGTAGAATGAACTGAAAAATTAGGGGAATAAAGCATGAGTGGCTTACACCAAAACATCACCACGCATTTGCCAGTTAACTTAAAGTGCAGGTTGAACAGTAGCAGTACTAAATAAGAAATATGGTTAAATTTAAAGCCTTCAGAAGATCTAAAAGGTACGAAAAAGAAAACAGGGCTTCGGATTAGAACTAGTATCAATCACTAGAGGGCTCATCTAGTTATATTTAGGTGATTATTATAGTATGTGATAGAAGCGGCGTGTTAGAGTGCAATGAATAAAGCAGTCATTCTTCTGCATAGACTTATAGATCAGACTCATTCGGTTTTGTCCTTTCTAAATTAATCGTTCTGGGTAACCGCAGACAGTTATAGTTCATAGGCAGCTTCGAAAGCCGACAAAGAGGTACAAGAAATACATTAATTTTTAACAATAATATAGAACCTCACAATAATAGTTTCATGTTTTAAAATTACACATATTTTTCTTGTGCATTGTTTTCCTATGCATCGTTATCTCTACAATAGTATTTTGGGGATTATCGATTACGGAGTTAAAAATAATAAAACTTTGCCATTTTATAAGTTGATATATTCCATTTTAGATGTGCCATTTTATTTTTAGATTCCATTTCAGATTCTAATTTAGATTTTAGATCTACACATTATCCGCGTATCGAACTTTTGTTTGCCTACATTGTTCTTAAGGAGATTAAGTTTGAATTAACAATGTGATTTCAAAAAGCAGATCGGTTCCTAGTCTTCAGGCTGCGGTACAATATGCGAAACCCACAAGCTAAGTGGTTAAAACCTATAGCTTGACATTTTAGTGGACCATTTTGTCATCGCACAGGCTCAAAAAAGAGGATCTCGCATAATATTAGGTGTTCCTCCACATAAATCTACGGTTAGTTTGTTGCGAACGTATAGGAGACGCTTTGTGACATGAATGACATAACGAAATAACTATTGTTGTAAACTATACAATGACGTTAGTTTCATTTTTGGGTATAATGGCTAAGTCGGTTTTGGGCGATTCAAACCGATGCAAATTTCACATTCAATAACAAAAAATGTAACTGCAAACCAAGTGTCAAAGCGAGTATATATTTGTAGAACACACTAATGTAGCACTTCCGAACAGCAATGCAGCAAACGCTACTACTGTGTGAATTGATCTTTATGTATATGCCTATATGCTGAACGGTAAACTGTGTTCTTAAGGAGAAGTGTATTTTAAAACCACGTGAGTACAGCTTTCCTCCTAAGTAATGCAGGAAAAGTACCCTAGTTTTTGCGAATGACTCATGCACGTAAGTTTATTCAATTAACGGCATCGTCAGCTTAAAATAGATTTCTCGTTATAAGCAAGACTGACCTAATCGGGTATGTAATCAGTCTTTTAAATTAAGATTTGTTTTCCTAAAAATTCATTCATCATCACCAAGATCAGCAGTGCATAACCAGAGATGTTCGTACATAGGAACACAATATCAATACATGGTCCACTGTGATTTGAACTAGGGCTTTCAAATGTCACACTTCACAGACTTACCTAATGAAGTCGTAAACTCCGTCAATTGGCAGCTATTCGTTATGTTTGTAAATATACCATATTATCTGTTGAGATAGTTGCCCTATTTTAGACCTAACTAAGCGTAAGCACGTTGTTATAACAACCAACTGTAGTGTTAATTAGATACTTAAAAATTTTCAGTGAAGAGTTAATTGTGTCTATTTAGATTATAGAACTGCTTCTCATAATGCTTATTTGTTTACTTAATTTAGTCGTCAATATTTTAAGCAACGAAATCTACATAATCAAGCACTACGGAATCTGTTGGAGAAAACGGTGTAGGCACGATAGCGACGACCATAGTTCCCTTTGTCTGAGTGGTGTATCGTATCGGTGTATCGAATATTTTCATAAATGTGCTCACAATAATACTAGTTTAACAAGAACTGCTAAGCATGTAGGAACGAGTGTGGAAAGTGTAACATTTCGTCTAGAATCCTGGCCTAGATTCTTAGTCATAATGTAATTCATTTTCTAGTCATACAGTTTATGATTAAACTAAAGGTAGCGCCTGCGGAAATCATATAAAAAACAAAGACAATTGCAGTTGCTTTATCGATTATCCCAGAGAATATCAACACAGCTCTAATGAATAAAAAGGTAATATTGGTAGTTGCAGACAGGTACATAGAGAAAGTACCGACAGTTTTGGGATCTACAGGTACAATCGTAAGTCGAGCTCGGCGACTTGGTGCATCCGTGTGCGTTTTGAAACCGGAGAAGACAAATAGGTGCACGCTTTCGATCCCCGCCGCTCCACCTTTACATTTTGAAGTGCGTCTTATGCAGTAATGCACAAAGCGCTACCGTGGACGTTAAATATTGACTGATAGTCAACCCTAAAAATAAAATATTTTAGGTTCAATCGCAAAGCTCCGCAAAGTTGCTTAGTAGTTGCTTCGGATACTAAACAAGGAATTAAACAGGATTGTCGGATTAAACAAGGAATATAAAAGACATGGAGCCTAAAGCGGTTACATAATGATAGTGACGTAGTTTAATAATGACGAAGCTAGCTCAATATCCGAGATATTGGCGACCCTGACTTGACTTTTGAAGTTCTCTGTAAGCCGCTATCTAGAGGTTAGGAAAGATGTCTCTTTACGTTAAAATTAATCCAACCAGTTAGGCAACAAGTTGTACTCCAGATCCAATAGGGTGAGGTCCAATAAACACATGTGGTGTGTTGTACTAACGGACGCCCTATACAAATAAGTAAAACCTTCCCACTTGTTTATCCCCTGGCATGTAAATTTATTAGCAGTCGCTGGTTGGTTTCCGACCTAGTCGAAACAGGTTAGAATTATCCCGCTCTTTTATGGGGCTCCGCAAGTGCCATCCAATTACAGCTATATCTCTTAAGTTGGTTGTCTAATTTTTTTGAAAAAGTGGTTCTGTCCTAGTCTAAGCAAGTTCTTCTTTTCACCTACATTTTCGTCGTAAAGTGCGTTTCACTGAATTTGTCGTAGCCCATTGTTTACAGAATCTTTGTTTCTAAATGGTTTTCAAATTTTGCTTACAATCAGCTGGCTACACTATTTTCTTTCTTTTTTTTTGAAATGGTGGAAACGTTTTGAATTTTACCGCAAGTCCACTGTTTGGTTCTTATTACTCAAATTGCAAACAGGCGGTTCATGGAAACGTTACAAGGTTCTATTCCAGGGCTTCACTTGTCTATTGTTCTGATAAACTATATTTTCTTGAAGATTTAATAAGAAAGTTTCTTTAGAATGATTGCCTACGTTAACAATAACTCTTTGCTCGCTTATTTTGAATTCAATATGCCATTCAGGAAAGGCTGGATATGTAGGACAAGTCAAAATTATCCAGAGGTTTGAATTTACTATCAACATGGATCACTTAAATGTACAAGTGCTTTTCTATCTTAAACGAATTTGGGCTTTGTTCATGGTCTTGCTTATCGTTTGCCATCTGCCTGGTTTTTACTATCATGCAAGATTAGGTCACTCATTCACACTAAGTGGTTTGTGCACGAAGTAGAGGAGTTCTGTGACAGCTTAGTTGTAATTGACGGGTGTCTATAATGTATTGCGTGTATTCTGTAGCAGTTTACACAAGTGATGCTCACATTTTGGTTATTTTCGCAGTCCTTTTTTGTTGTGTCATATGCCACGATCGTGCTCACAATATAATTCAATATGCACGTATAATAATTCCGATGTTAATTGCGACGTTATTCCTAAAAATTGATGTATTGTATTGACTAGTACTGAGTTTGGCTCGTATCTTGCCTAAAGTTGGCGGAGCGTGAGGTGGCAATCAAAGGCCATCAACCTCGGTTACCAAGTAGACCGCACTATGTGAACCATTGGTCTTGGGTAACATGGCACTACGCATGGCAAGGAAAAGGGGTGCACTACTGTCAGCCCAAAAGGCACTAGCAATCAGGCTCAAGCCGTAGTCCAAGTCTAGCGTGATTCATATTTGGACAGACACTTTGGAGGAGGCTAAACAAACTATGAATTTCTCAGATATTACGCAATACAAAAAGCTGTCATTCAACTGGTCAGGGTGATCAATGTGCACAAGGGGTTTATTTAAAACGATATTATGTTGGTCCTAAAAGCTTTTGGAATGGTCGTGATCAAGAGGGAGGCGTTTAATTGTAGGGTTGGAGACAAACCCTTCATGACTGTCACGGACATAGCTTTTCTGCAAAAATTGAGGTATTTCTGGCGTGCAAATCTTACAGTGTCATTTTGTACAGTGCACCTCCCTTGCTTTAAAGGTCAAAAGCTCGGTCATAAGCGTCCAACATGTAGAAGCTGAGTTGCCTGTAAAAAATGGTGCAAACCAGGCCACATGCAGCTGTCGCGGGGCACCCAAATGTGGAAAGTGTAAAGGGTCTCAAACCTCCAATATATCACTATATCCTTTGAGAGCCTACAAGATTGACAAAGGAAAAACGAGGATCGAACATCGATTTTTGCGGCAAGTCAGGTCCGAGCATCCAGGCGCGATCGATGTCAAAGTGGTAGACACTCCATCGTTACCTTCACTTCCTTTTATTTTAGAGGGCTAACCATCAGCCAACATTTAACGTCCACGGTAGCATTTTTGCATTACTTCGTAAGACGGACCCCTACGTGCACCTACGTGCCTCCTCCGGTCGCGAGGCGCACACGGATGCACTAAGCCATCGGGCTCGACCTTCACTACCTCAGGACGCTGAGAATTAAGGCAGCTCCCCTAAAACTCAAAGTAAAACACAAGTTTCTGTAGTGAAAACGGTTATAGCTAACACCTTAGCTGGTCAGAAAGTACTTGAGAATATCTTTGGTACAAGTATCTATGGTATCATTGGTAATCTCTTCTAGGCCTGTATTAGAAAAAACCAGAAACCGAAAGAGAAGATAAAACGTGTCTTTGGTCTGACAAGAAGGCTATACATATCATCTAGCCGTAACCATTAATCAATCAACGCTAATAACTTCACACTGGCTCCAGTATTAGGTACCTTTCAGTCTATATTTTTTTAAAGCTAACCATCAGCCAACATTTAGCGTCCACGGTAGCAGTTTTTGCATTACTTCGTAAGACGGAGCCCATATAAATGTAAATATGCACCGGCGGGTATCGAATCCGTGCACCTACCCGTCTCCTCCAGTCGCAAGGCGCATACGAATGCACCAAGCCACCGAGTTCGACAGGTACCTTTCAGTCTGTGTTCCCTGAAGCTGCACTATGCCTACAAAGCCTTATTAACGCTCTTGGCCTGAAGCTTATAAATATAACGTAGGAAATGTTAGTTAGGGGCCCCTCCACGTCTGCCAGGCAGTCCCCATAAACTGTACTAATTAATTATATGTACAATGTAGATAACATATATACTACTTTATCGAGAAAAATACCAGTATAGATCGAGACTACAATTAAACAGTGAACACGACATTGAGAAAAGTTCCGAGATTTAGAAGTTGTCATAAGCGATGGTACGATCGTTAGAGCCCACCAATGTTCAGCTGGCTATACAAAAAACTCAAAGGATCAAGAGGCTTTAGGGCGAAGTTAAGGTGGCTTTACGACAAAGATACATGCGCTTGTTGATGCACTTGGCAATCCACTGAAATTTACTTTAACTGCTGGTCAAAGAAACGAGATCAGAAACGTATCTCAGCATTATTCGCGCAATTGTAAAAAAGCCAAAAGGGGTCAGTAGAAAAGAACTTATAAAAGTAACTAAAATCGCTGAGGGTGGTCGCTTAACTACTAAATTACGAGCGGAAAAAAGTGACATTTGACGACGTTGCTGGAATTGATGAAGCAAAGGAGGATTGGTAGAAATTGTTGATTTTCTTAAACAAGGGCAAAAATTTCAAGTGTTGGGTGGAAAAATACCAAAAGGGTGCCTCTTAATTGGCTCTCGTGGAACTGGTAAAACCCTACTCGCTCGTGCGATTGCAGGTACGCAATCGCTGCTACAGCATACGCAAGCTTACAGCTCAGCAATACTTAATGCTTATCAGTATAAAGGGAGAAATATAAGCCCTACGACAAATCATAGACAGAGAACAGAGTACGAAGCTTGATTAAAGGTGCGTCTTTTCGACATGAGTGTGAAACAAGGCTAAGCTAATTAGTAAATATAATTACATCAAAACATTAACGAAAATGCTCTTGACCACAAAGTCATCACTGCAGATATCAAGGAAAGCAAATAACTACAATAGTTTACGGCCTGTTTATAGTATCCTGGCATCGCTACTGGACGTAAACTGGTTTTTCCACCGAAATTTTAGTGAAAGGGTGCCTTAACGGATGTTTCGATGAATATGGTTAGAAGATGATTAGTTGCATGATCATTTTAGTTGATATTTTTAAAAAAATTCTGAGGCAAATAAAAATTAATTTGGACAACTCATTAATTAAAGTGGTTCTCCCATGTTCATTGCCATGATATCTTCTGCTATCTGATAATAAATCACCATTTCTTTAATACATCATTATCCAAACTTTACAACAGTTTTAAATAGGATCTGATTAATTCTATGCACGGTACATCTCCATATATAATAATTCCCTTATACTAGGATATATCCAATACATACCTGTCAGTCGTAGTTTTTAGCCTCAGTATTACTTACATATAATTTTCACCTTCAGTTGGACACTTTAGAGAATATTTGACTTTCCATGCATTTAAAAATGTGTAGTGTGATTTGAAAAGATTCAACTTCGTTTGAAAAATTTCCAGTTTAATTGGAATAGCGTATAGTTGCAAGTGGCATACTTGTGGTAAAAAACAGATCTTCAAATATCTTATATTTGTACAGTGGAGAATCTTTGGATACGCAGGCTGTTAAAATCGGGGATCCTTCTTATATTGGGTTTTAAACTGGATTTCAAGTTGTTTCAAGCAGCTGTAAACACGACTAGAGTTAAGCATAAGCACACAGCAAATTTGCCCCAGCAGTATTTTTATATGAAAAAATATAACCACCTCTTTACGAATTTCAAGGCAATCGAGAGCCAGCAACCTGGCTGCCTTCGCGATCTTTCTCACCCTTGCTCAGGGCACATATTAAACCCTGCTCGACGCACTCCTGCAGTAGAGACAATATGTAAGTAGTTGTTTAGTACAATAGTAAATGCTGCTCCACCCACTCGATAAACAGTGCTAATCAATAAAAATGTCCACTAAACCCACTAAAATGCCAATATAGCTCAAAATCTGTTGTGAGAAACATATAAGCAATGAAAATAAGGTATTTGTAAATTATAAATCTGAAAATGTGTACTTGGGTTACCTACTGTACCCTTTTTCAGCTACATACACTCGACCACATTTTAGCACTGAAATCTCGTTTTGCTACGAAAAAATTCTAGGGCGGCAGTACGTGGCAGTCTATACATTACTGATTTGTTATACCTTAATATCTTGTTTACGACGCACTACCCTCGGCTTCTTAGCCACTTAAATAGGGTTCCTACACGTAGTATTATTTTAAAATTAATGTATACACATGTGTAATTTTACCAAGCAAGCAACGTCAATAAAACCATGAATATGTCCATGTTAAAAGAAACTAGAGCATAGGCATAGAGTAGACAACTTTCACCTGAACGATTCGTGAGGATTGGCGGCTGCTGTAAGATTCTTTAGTGTGTCCAGAATAATTATATTTGTATAGTATATAGTTGCTTAAGTGCCCTAGCTGCTGGTTCTCTATATATACTAATAAAAGAACTTGTTTTTGTACTAGTTTGTAGCTAATATGACTGGAGTGAAGAAAGATTAACGTGACTGAAAAACTGTGACGTGGCAGCACAGTATAATACTATGATGCATACGTGTGTTACACAACGTTGAAGGATTAGCGTTGCCATACCAGCGAATAGTCACTCTTGATACAATCTGATTACAGCTGTAGCATGAACCTCGAACCGTATATTGTGCCTAATTTTACTGCCATTTTATTCACAGTTATGAAAGCGTCAATATCAATGAATTGTTACGCTGGCACTAACCAATTTTATTTGGAACTTTAATGACGTCACAATCAGGTCCAGACTCGAACATACGACGGCGAGAACGCGATACTAGCCAAAATGAGTTCTTATTCTTATATCCTAGTTTAAAGCTGGCATTCACATGAAACCCATTGCGCAAATCCAAATATGAAAGGTACAATTGTTAACTTCTACTGTTACACGCGAAGGCTATCCGTCACTTTAGTTACATTTCGTAGCGCAAAGATGGCGTTCCAGTCGAATGAATTGTTAGACTCACTAAGTGCCGTTACTTTTTTTTTTTGACTAAACGCAGATTGGAGAACCTGTACCTATTCGTTAATATAGTGTACCGATTTGCGGTGATCACAATGGCTGGAACGGTTGACCGCTAAAAATTCCCCATCACTCGGCCGCTAAGGTAAAAATATCCTTGAATGAGCGCGTTTGTGGGTCTCTGACGGGCGATGACGTATAGCAACGCACTATCCGCTCGTCGATCGTTCGCATGTGAAATTGCTGTCGGTGGCACCGTTGGGAAGAAATAGTCTGTGGTCGCCTTGGAGCGTTCGCAGAACAGCTTATTACCTTCTCAGATGCAAGGTCGAGTTTGCATCAACGTAATTTTGTGCTGCTGCCGTCAGCAGAATCTAAAGAAATTTATTTGTCATGGTGGAGGCAAAGTTATGTGCATCGCAATATAAACACACGTCACCAGTTTTACCGGCAAGTGCAGTTATATTGTGCTATCACAATGGCTTATTATAATTTCGCAATAGTAAACAATCTGTACATTCATGTTTGACGTCGAAGATTATTACACAATAAACAGCGGACTCTCTCTTTTCTGGCAAAGTTTACAGGGCTTAATAATCAGAGAACGAGATTTTGTATCCCTGTTGCTGTTAAAGATGTACAACGTCACAAAGATATGCTTAAAAGAAGTGGCCTCACAAAGAACTTATTTAGTGGCGATACACTATCCACGTGAAATTGGCTAAATACCCGCTCCGGATATTGTAAAGATCAATCCGTAGATGGTCCGATAGAATGAGAATTTATCAATAGATATTTAAAAAACATAGAGCAAACAAAAACTATGTAATTCACTAGAGCTAGAGTAAAGATAAATGTAAACACGAATTCTTTTTCAAAAAGTCTGAAAGTAAAAGTGAGGATAACAGTGATCAAGTAGGAAAGGTTGCAGCCGTACAAGCTTTTCCATAGGCCCACTCAGGCACAGTATATTTGATATACATTCATAAAAAAAACCGGTTGAGTTTGGCGAGCTTCATCTCAAAAATAAATGTGCTACTCGTTCGCGAATTCTGCATTCAGTTGTCAGGTATCCACTAGATACTCCATACTAAGATTGGTGCTGATGGAAATGTTTTTCTGAAATAGCATACAGCTACAGGCATCTTTTTTAGAAAAACGTCCAAGCAAGGCGAAATGCTGATTGTCGCGGTCATCTGTCTAGGTCTTAGTCACGAAGTTTTACTGGTACAACTTGAAGTACTCCATTGGTATAATCACTCCTGAATCAAGTATATCTTCTGTGATAGTTGTATTGTCACTTACTGTTATGCAAGGGTGATTCTAGTTAGTAGAGTGAAATAGTCACTTGCGAATCTAGCCTTACGAATCCTACCTTACGATGTACACGCCTTTTAACAGACCTGGCCGGGCTAACCGCCGAGCTCTTGGCGTACAAAAGTCTGTCATTTGAACTAGTAGCGTCGTTTTAAATTTGTATCTTTGAATAAAAGTGCTTTTACTTAACGTTCATTTAAAAGCATTAGATTTTCAGATTATTTAAAGATGATCTATTTAAAAACCGAATATTTTTCCGCATCTGTTATTTGAAAAATCTAATTGAACTCATTTACGTATTGTTTTTTACAAGAGTACCAAGTCATGTATTCGTGTGTAACTTCACTGAGTTCCGGAATGCAAAAAGTAAAGCCAATCTGTCAGACCTCCAATCGCAAATCTCAAGCTTAAACCTTGTATGCACATCGTGGTCACATATAACATTATAAACATAGATTTACGATCCTATTGCTATTTTTACCGATAAGGCCGGATAGTTTACTACAAAAATAGATAAATAGGTATTTCGCTATATGCCGAAATGCTATTTTGGCAGGGGCTTCCTTAAATTTTTTTTCAGCATACTTTAGGCAATTTCGAAGACTCAAAAAAATGTTGATATTAACTTTTATTGGTTAGAATGGGAACATACATGTCATGCTTCTTCCTCGTTGTTCCTTGTCGACTTATCGCGAAGCATTTACTTGGTCCTTTGTGAAACATTGTTACTCGGCCCATGGAAATGGCAGTCTTGTGATTACCAAAATGATTCGATAAAACGGAAAGAAGGCTGTACTTGAGGGTTTCGTGAATGGGAATAGACCCAGGAAATGTTGCGTTCAATTGCGGATATCTGCTATTGTCTCTTTTTTTATTACGTTATGGCACATTATGGTTGTTCAACATTAATCGACAGACGGAAGGCAACACCTGCCTGAATGAAAACAGAATCAATATCGTACAAGAAGCACTTGATTTGAAATAAACTTTCGAATAGATAAAGAGTAACGTGTTATTTACAACTTGCAAAAGAAGGTGATCGTTTCCATCAATTATCTGTCGCTGGGTTGTTAAAAGCAGTTTTAGTGATTCCCTTTCGAAAGTTATAAAAGAAAATAGATAAAGAATACCATTGTACTGCAACATGTCATAGCAAAAATGTGACGTCACACGCACTCTAGTTCTCTAGTTCCAAATATATAGCAAAGTTATTACAGATGTGTATAGAGCCTGTGTAATATATATATATATATATATATATATATAGCAAAGTTATTACAGATGTGTATAGAGCCTGTGCAATATATATATATATATATATATATATATATATATAAAGTAATCATTGCTTTGAAGAAACCGTGATCGAGCATTCCCGCGTAGGCGAGCAGCTTCATTTTTTGACTTCAGGGTGTCTGCCTTCGTTGTTCAATCGATTGTTTTATTTGCTTGAAAAAGGCCAATCAACTTCAATTTTTAACTCAATTTTGACTTACGCGTTATCGAAATTCAAGCGCCATTGCACCTGATAAACCTTAACTACCCAAGTCCCGCAGCAAAATCTCTTGGGATGCTATGTTTACTAACATTTAATTAACTAAATTGTCAAACAAAACTAAAATGGCTAAAATATATTTCCGTATATCACCTATAGTTTATCATTGACTATTTTATTCAAGCACAAGGCCATTTGCTTTCAAAATACCTTTGTTTGAATGCCATCAACCAGAAAAAAGCGCCTGGCTATGCTAAAATAAAGTTGTTGACTTAAGAAGTAATAAATATAAAATAAAGTTAAATCCGCACTATTTATTACTACGTTGGGCACAGAAGCATTCCTCGCGGAATAACAATTCGTATTTGATCTGAGCTTATACTCATCACCCATTCTGATAAAAAGATTTTCTTACACCTTTTCAGTTAAACTTAATATGTTTCGAGCTATTTTAGTGTGTTCTGGTGTATTTAAAAAAATGACTAGATTTAAAAACCTACACTAACTCAAATTTTATTGGATTTAAAGAATACAGTATAAGAGCATTTTGTAGCATCTAAATAAACTGTTTATTCTGATGAGTACATTTTTCCTCGACTTTTTCTAGACCTAAACGTTTTTTAGTCAGTGTAGGTTATTATGAAAAAATTTTGCCAAAAGTGGAAAAACATTTTTTTTAAATGAACGATTAATTCTAGTCAATAGCAGACTCCAAATTATGCCTGAACCCCAGGCAGCAGGGAGCCCCGCAGACAACGCCGAAGTGCTGGTATCTCCGCGGAGCCGAGGATCCAATAGGGACTCCTCATCGACCTTGGTTGAAACCCAAGGTTAATAGCCGCAGCCCTCGCATGGGCCAAGGTAGGGCGGCCAGCCTTCTGAGCAGACTACCGGGTGACCGACCGCTTGATGACGTAGCGATCGGAATATGTACCCTCCAGTACCCTCTCAGGTTAAATACCCCTTTTATAAAACTCCTGTAGAGCGCAGTGGTAACATGGAAGTTGTTACGGTTGACGTTTATTCGCGGGATGGCTTTATACTTTTTATCTGCTGTTATGCGTTTATTTCTAGAAACATTCTTGAGAAGACTGATGGAGCTATTAAATTGCCTAAATCGTTTTTATCACTTATGTGACATAACGGAACCTATATTTGTTTATGAGAATGTTAATCTTTCCGACATTAACTGGTCGTCCGTTGCCTTTCGTCAATTCAATCAAAGCAACTATTTTTGCAAACTCTTCTATATCTAGCTTGTTCCTTTAATTTTTAAATGATACTACGCGAAATTATAAGAGCTGACTGTGATCTCGAACGATCATGCAAAGGCATAATCGTTCAAGGATTCCATTGGCTTCATGATAAAGTCTCTCAAAGAAAAATAATAAAGTCTCTTAAACAAACATAATAAAGTATCTCAGATATAGCCTCTCAAGCTGGTGGCTTGGTGCATTCGTGCGCCTTACGACCAGAGACACTAGGTGCGCGTTTTCGATCCCCGCTGCTGCACATTTACATTTATGAGGTACATCTTACGAAGTAATGCAAAAAGTGGTACCGTGGACGTTGAATGTTGGCCAATAGCCAGCCCTGAATATATCTTAGATATAGCCTTTTGATTCCAGAAAGAAACTTATAAATTAATACTATGCTCTAACGATTGAGGTAAGGTAGAGATTGAGATAAAATTTTTTGGTGTTTACTGTTATAGCGCAGATAATTGTAATGGGCATCTTTTCTCCTTCCTTTCTCATGTGGTCCCACGCCTCCAGTCTTCTTTAAATTTTACTATCTCAATGATGATGCCTTTCACCATATTGTTGCAGTATCTTGTGTGGGTCAGAGAAAGCTCTCTGTTTCCATGGTTGTGTAGTGCAGAAGAGTGTGGTCAACTCCGTTCTACGGGGCGAAATCACCAGGACCCCGATGTCTTATGGAGTCTTTTCAATTTTAGCTATGTATGTCTGGAATAATCCATGTACATTGAGGACTTGCGTGGCAAACTACGACAGTTCGCCAACGTGTCTATCGCATTAAACAGGTTGATAATCCACAACGGGCCGAGCCCAGGCACCTGGAGTGTTTGTTTCAGACGTGCACAAGCGTCTTGCCATTTGATCGTGTTGGAAGCTTTTGTCACTGAGATCAATCAAGCGCTCTCTCCGCCCGTCTAACGACGGGTCCCAGGGAACCATGCATGCACGAGCGGTTACGTTGTACTTATGATAGAAGGCTGATGAGCTAGATGACGGTAGCAGTAACAATCGTTTATATGGCATTGCAGCACGTCTCGACGGATTTCCGGAAGGTGGCCGAGTCATAATCTTCGGATAGGTAGATGACAGGGGTATATGGCCTACTGACTGCTTCGGCCGTAGTATACACAATCTTAAGACCAAGGGCTCTGCTTCGCCGCTGATGCCAAGGGCAACTGGACGGCCAAGTCTCGCGCACGAGGGTCACATAACTTGGGAAGTTGTAAAGAGCAGCAAGCGGGACTCACGAGGGTCAATGGTACTTTTTGCATACAGGGTTCTTCTTCTCCAAGACCTGCGTAAATTGGCGGTCTATCAAATTGTATTCTCTAGTGACTCGTTGATTGTATTTGCTTGTTGTAATTAGCCGGCAGGTTGGCGTTCGACACTGGGCGCAAATAGGCGAGCATAGGTCTTGAACAGGATAAGCATTAGATTGAGTCGCGGCTAGCGTCTGTGCCATACCTTTACACTCGCTATGTAGATACTTAGGTTAACGTCTGTCTAGGGCTATCTCTTACTCTGCTGCTTAGCTTATTTTTTTTGTAAAGATATCAATGTTACAAACCCAACAGTTGACCTAACGGTTGCTTGGCGTTGCGGCGGCTGACGGTAAATGGGGCGCTTCATGAAATGTCTCGATAGCTGTTCGTCCGATACGAAAGCAATTGGCTGCGTGTCGTTTCTCTTCCATCAAGTGCTCTACCTGGAGAGACAAAGCGCGGGGCTGAAGCTGATGCAACAACACCGTGCAGGAACGGCACCTGACATTGATAAGACAGACGTGACCGTCCAAATTACCAATGTCCCGCTTTCTCAACCCCTGAGAAAAACTGTGCTAGTGATTGGAGTTTGTGCAGTAGAACCATCAAAGCCTGCACTCAGGGAACTCATCCTGGAGAATACACCAGTGGTGGTCCGATCAGCCCCAAGATTGGACGTGAACAGCATCCTAAATACGGCCGAAAAATATATTGATACCACCACTGGACTCCTTGCAGTTTTCTTGCAAGCAGGGTGTCATAAGTGCATTTTTTGAAAAAGATTCCCACGTAGCAGCAGTCGAAAAGTTTGACATTAACTTGAAACTGACTTGCCTCGGCTCCAAACTGCATATTCTCCATGTGCCTTTATTTCCTTTCGAGTGTAAATTTTGCAGTGACACAATTGGCAGGAAAGCACCCTCAGAGGACCCTTCTTTCTCTGTGGTCACCCTGGCCGTCGCTTTAAGGTGAGTTGTGAAGAATGGGCGGTACGCTTACAAAGCAGAGACTACTAGGAACATCGCAGCCATCGTCGCGCGCAGAATAAACATTTTTTTAACAGTCAAAACTCGAAAGATATAAAAGGAATATGCCGCGCCCGGTCCACGGGCGGCTGAGACCCAGAAAACACAGAGGAGTCGAAGAGCTCAGAATCCGTAGTCTTAAGAAATATCGGCTCGCCAAATGCTTTGTGAAGCCGCCGCTAGCTCCTCCTTTCCTCTGGGTCAAAGAACAGGCTTGTCGGAACACGTGCCCGATGCATCGATGTCGAAAGATGCGCGCAACAGCTCGCCGATATTCTGTGTTCCTCCGCACTCCCTGCTCGCACTAAACCACGTAACCGATCGTAGCTCAATACTTCATGCCTTCTCACTAGTAGGGCGCACATCTTTGGTAGAGCCCTGGCCTCCATGTACTTGGCGATAAGATCCTTCGCGGCGTTTCTCAGGGCCACTCGTCGGAAAATCTACACGGTAGAGAGAGGGAAATACCTCGAGCGGCAAGGGATCCTCCCGCTATTAGAGGCAGAACGTCAGTCAAACAAATGGCTCTTTCATTGCAAAATGTCTCCTTCTCCGATAAACCCGTCTACACTTACAAAGCACTTCGCCCGTATGTTAGGGACTTGTGACGCTATCCCGAAACAGGCTTCATCGGTCTCGGCTGTCTGGGGTCAGGTCGCAACAGACGAGCGACAGCACTTTGAGAGTAAATTCTTGATGCAGGATATAGTTCAAACAATCCAGGCCCTATACTCTAGTAGGGCGGCGAGTCCTGAGAGAGTCAGAAACGAAGGATGCTATCACCCTTGCATCTTGTTGAATGGCGCTCTTCAACGAATGCCTCCGCGCACGATTCGTTTCCTCGAATGGCTCGAAACCACCTCCTCGTTATTCTAAAGGGCAAGGGAGACCTAACGCAGCCGTCCTCTTGACGAGGCACAGCCAAGAACAGTGTCTGCTAAAAGCTGCTGTCGTCTTCCTTGACAAAAAGCTTCCCCAATTCTCAGAGGCAACAGAAATTATTCTGAGAGGACGGCATAACTTCAGACGTAACCGCTCCACCGTGGCAGCGCCTTCAGAACTGCTGAACGATATCAAGCTGGCTTTGGCTAAGCCTTTGCAACCATTTTTCGCAGTGTTTGTGGATTTCAAGGTACGTTTGACTCTAGCCCATGAGTCACCTTGGGGGAGATTTTGGCAGAGTGAAGGATGCCTTTCAACATCCTAGACCTGTTAATAACCATCCAACAGAAGGATAAGACCAGAATCGACGATGAGTTCACGAAGCTTCCCTTTCTTTCAAACAACCGGAGTGACACAAGGAAACAACCTGAGCCCGCTCTTATTCTCGGTTCTGCTGAAAACCAGCCAGCCCTGATTCGAGGCAAACGGAACCTGGTCAACGTTATTTCATATGCACACGACTCGTCCGCTGTGGCTTCAGTCGGTTTGAGGTTCAGCAGGCCCCGGCCAGGCTGCATATGGCGTCTCTTGAACTCGGACTGACTGTAAATCGATCAAAAACGATGGCGACAGCTTTAAGTAGGATGGCCACCCGTTCGCTGATGTCAACAAATTCTTGTGCTTAGGTCCATTACTAACAATTAGAAGCACCTGCTTTTTGGTTCACGTCACGGAGCGATGCTCAATAACGCTGTCTACAGTGGTGATGATAAAGAACCCTTACCTCCTATCCATTTCAGCGGCCTTGCGTCTAATTTAAAAATCGCATCGATGGCCTTAAGATATTTTACCTCAAGCGTGTCCTCGTTTTATCCGGTACGATTCGAAATAGGCTTGTATATCTCCTTGCCGACACTCCACTTTTCATTGAAGAGCTCGGGAGCTGCTCTGGACTCCCTGCAATTTCCACCTACGACGAAGTGCTCTTATACTGGAAAAAAAATTCGCAGATATCGATACGCGTTTTCTAAACACTGGTGCAATGAACGAAGATACGTGGAAGAGATCCAATCGATCGAGTCGACGCGTTGTAGTACGATTCGCCGTGCATGGATTTTATCACAATTTATGCTCCCTTGCCATTTACCACGAGCCTAACCCCATATGTGTATGTGTACAATGCGGTCATGTCTGTGGGAGATTCTATGCGACGGACGCGCCCATATCACTTCGCTGACTTGCTGCCCAGTTTAGCTTAGTTTAGCTAAGAAATTAAATAGTACTGAGCATGAAATACTCTTAGTCATACTCGATGATAATCGAGATCCGTTACTAGCTCACCCTCACGAGCTTTACTGTTATTTATGTATAGCTTATTAAATACAATGCGAAAAGCGTTTTTAATAAATTATAATGATGATATTTTATATGTAATGTATTACTGAGTTTGGCTAATGTGCTGGATCTCGTTTCGACAGTTTTTAGAGTATTTTATGATCTCTACAAAGTTGCTGAAGTTTCCTAGTAGCTTTAATTTGAAGCACAACTATTTCAGGAGCCATGTAACCCTTATGCTATATTGATCGTCTGCGTCGTTGAGTGATCTGTGTAAGTTGTGTAATCACCCTCATTATACTGTTGTTACTCTGCCTTATGCTTTTTACTGTTGCTAGTGGCCTGTTAACCTTACTAAAGTTAACAGTTATATATATTGATTACCCTAGTCGAGTGACTTTGATGAAAGGCCTCTTTTTGGAAAATGCCGCACCGTTAAGCTCACTATGTTATTCAGTAATCTTGGCAGTATCAACCGTGGTCGACCTGTTACTATTCATAGTTTTTTCGGGTTATTTCTTAGCGTTGCTGAGGCCCTGTAGCTGTCCAGAGTCTCTAATTAAACATGAGAGGGTTTGGGTATTTCAACCTGAGCATCGGCCGGCTATCCTTCCTCAATAATATTATTGCTGTTGCATCCACCATGCTGACATCACTAGCTGCAATAGCACCATGAACTCTGTCTGACGTTCTGTCTCTACTACCATAACCAGTACAGCTAACATTCACAGTGGCGGTATTATTAATACTACCAACATCAGTAATGCGGAAAGCCATATCAGTATTAGTGGTACCCTCCACTCGTTGTAGTTTGTAGGGCGCATGTGCGATGGCGGTGGCGCCACCTATGGCCTCTATGCCCCCTTCAGACGATGCTCAACGGACCTAGCGCCAGACTTATAACTAGCCGCCTATTACAGTATAATTTACCTTGCCTAAGAATGATAACTAATATAGAATATATATACATATATATTTTTTTAAAATGCAAATTTGGACGCCCATTTCTAACTATGGTAAAAAGCTCACCATCGATGTATATCATCCTGTCCTTTAGGAATCCATCGTTTGCACTGTACAATAAATTTGTCGACCATATAGTGAATTTCCTAGTGTTCTGCAAATATTTAATTTGAATCAAAACAGGCGCATGAAGGAACTGTCAACGGTGAATCACCTCATTCGTATGACCCACAACTGAGACCTATTGGAAAGTTATCACAAACAGTGGATTGTGTGTGTTTTGATTTTACATTTGGCACTTCTGGCCGGGTCAACCACAACGCACTAATAAGTTTATTGCGATTAGGATGAAGGACTCTTCATGAAGTGAAATCGGAGGTATCCGAGAAATTGCAGCTCTTGGGTTAAAGTTAGTGATATTGTCAGTAGCCCTCTTTTCTTTACCATATTTATACTTGGAATAAAACGTATGGTTCACGGTTTCAGGTCTGCAGTACAAACTTTACTATGACAACCTAAAATTGTACGGACCCTTGAAAGAGGCAAGCGATCGAAATCTGATTTAAAGTGAAGTTAACGCGATATCTAGCCGATACGCAACTAGGTTAAACATATTGTGTATGGAAATGCGAATAGTCATTAACTTATCTTGTATTAAACTGTACAAGCCATTTCCATTGTTTCATTTCTTATTGCCCACTTCTTCAATCTATCCGATATGAGCCATATAAACCACGTATAATAATAGTCCTAAAACCATAATGTAAATCCCTAAATTTATTCCCATTGTCATTCCACGTTTAGACTAGTATAGTATTTACTGTATATATTCTACATTCAATGTTAATTGCAGAAATTACCTCTTTTATTGGTAAACAGATTATCATCTTTCTTATCTAATAGTTACTACATTGCGTGATCTGCTGTGGGCTAATTCATGTTTGATGTGCAGTTGAATTCAACGAGCATGGACAGATAGATAACATTTCTGTTCAAAGATTTCGTTCTCATAACATTATGAATACCATGAATGAATCTCATGCTAGCATGTTAAATTACGTTGCCTGGCGCGCAGCAAGCCTATGACCCTTGAATTCATTTGAGGAAACTTGTGGTGGCGAGTGGCAAAAAAATTGCTTATATTCTACCATTATAGTGGTAAACATGTTTCATGACACACCGTGAATCGCAGCGCATCATTATAGAGGTATTCAACAATTTCGCGGAAATTAAGCGTTGCATATAGATGCCACAAAGGCTCCACAAATGTCCACAACACCACAGACATAGCACCGAGTACTTCAATAAAGTGACGTTACTTACAGGTACCAGCATACCTCCAACATCATACGGGCAAAATTATTCACAGAACGCCGCCTCTTTTACTTCAAATGGGAACGATGGACACAAAAGTACCTTCAAGTCAACACACTAAAATTCAGCTTATTAAAATTACCCCATTAACGACTACCTTTATGAGAAATCACCTAAAAAATGTAGTATTACAGGGTTTAATGACTGAAATACGAATTTTAAGTTGTAACCTGCAAGCTCAACTTCTCACATTTTTTCGCACTTATTGTATTTAGGATAAACATATCTAGCTAAGTCGATACCGAGGATGTAACCGAAGACCCATCTGCCCTCTATAAACCATCAAAAGTTCAGAAAAAAAGTATATAAGCTATCTGTAATTCCTCACCGTCAGTGAGTAGTGTAAAAATTATTGACTGCAAATCGTAATCTAAATATTCTTCGAGGCGATTTTTGCATCATTACGCAGAGAAGTCGAATAGTATGTGTTCAAACTTAAAACTTAGTTGTTCGTAACTCAAGTTCTAAGTCTCTCTTCAAGAAATAATTAAAAACACATACAGTTGCAGCACGACAAATAATATATATATATATATATATATATATATATGGAGAGAGAGAGAGAGTCCCAATTAAAGATGGAAAAGACTAATTTTACTGTATAAGTAAAAAAATTTGAGACCAGTCTACTCACCATAAAAGGCGTATATGACGTACTTTAAATGGGTCTCAATAGTGGTAAGACTACATTTATACCTTTTAAGACGGCGCACCCAAGGGACGCCTTGATTCGTCAAGGTTAGTAGCGATATTCTGCCGTTTTGCAGCTAAGTTTAATCAATAACACACAATTTAATTGTAGTCTTATAACCTAATGCTAGGCTTAAGAATCTACAGACAAATGATAACAAAAAAGGATGAATATTAAAAACAGTTTTTTGTTTGTTTATTATTACCATCATTATTATTATTTGTTTCTCTTCCTTTATTATTGGACAACATAATTACAGCGAATAAAACCTCAGGGCACCAGGAAGCCGTATTATTTACAATTATTTTATATATTCGCCAGCAGCACAGACACCCGCCACTCTTAATTCTCTACAATATAAAGGCGTTCTCCCAAAAGGCGTCAAGCGGCTGCAACATGAACGAACCGGTATATTTCCCCTGCCTGACTGGTGGCGTTATATACTTCCACAGTATACACTGTGTATCTCTTTTGAATCATCCTAGGTAGTTATATTACAGGTTCCTGTACGTGTGCACAATATTATATGAATACAATCAAGTAAACTTTTAAAGACGATCTCATCATTTATAACCCCAAAATCTACTAATCTATTCTTCTATCCGTAACTATTAGATAAGAGTTCGTAGACGCCACGGCCGTAGGACGCAGGGTTGCCTTTTATATGGCCTTTGTTTCATAATGATGCTGTTGCTGTTAGCGGTGGTGGTGGCGGTCGGCACGACCGTTTTCTAGCCCAGCTAACGGAGACAGAGGCCTCCCTGTCGACGGAGGGGGCTATTCGACGAGGTCAACTTCTTCCCCTTCTGTCTACGACGGCAGCAGCAGCGGCAGTAGCGAAGGCCTTGACACCCTCTGACAAAACGACCTCGCGGCTGAGCTGATGCATTGCCTGACAGGGCTCAACATCACAAGAACTTACCCTTTTCCCTCCCTCCCCAGAAAAAAGATACAATGAACGACGCGAAATTGCCGCACCTATAGACACACACTTTACGATACGGCTTCATTGAAATTATCCTGGAGTACTCTTTCCCTTTATCTCGATTGCTGCCACTATGATTAGGACTACGGATGCGCGCTCGAGCGTAATGCCTCTCATGTAATCCTTATGTCTTATGCGTCGATGCCCCCTCCGACGCTACTCGGGGTTTGTACACGACGGAGTGAGCAAAGGAAACGTCATCATCATCAGTATCTTCGTCGTCATTAGCATCGTCATAGTCTATCATGAATTTTATTCATTATCATCATCCTCCTTACTATTATCTCTTCTTTGTTGTATCTCATCAAGACAGTACATATAATTATATATACTCATCATATATATATACCAGGCAGCGAGGCCAATCACGAGTTCACTGGTGAGTCCGACCGAGAAAATTATCATCAATATAATAGTCAAAGAAGACTGTTTTTGACCCGATGTGGGTGCACAATCAGAACACGGAGATTTATGGGCGGAAGGTGGAACGTGGGAAGACATAGGAACCAGCTAACAGGTGGCGAAGTGACTCATCAATTGGCAATGTCACAACGAGGACAACTTAAGCTGTTCATCCTTTATTATTATTATAATTATTTTTATTGTTAGCCGATGATAGAATCTATCCGAAACAATCGCATAGGCCCAGCAAGGCCGACTGCGTAGATAACTACGCCTAAGGATAGGGAAAAGCATGGGTTCTTATGTTCTCAAACGTTCCCAGAGTTCCGCCTTTACGCGTTCACACCCAGGGCGGCGTTGAACCGTCCATCACAGAGACACGTCTATTACCAACACTTCCAAACCTAACTAAACCCAATTCGGGCTACCTGTCCTACACTCATTCTAATCCTACATTCACCTTTTTCTACTTTTAAAAGATTGCGCCAGCAATCAAAGACAAAGCGAAAAGACCGTGGTGGGTCACATTTTGACCAATAGAGAGCTATGCAAAAACCCGTTGACGGCAACCGTGCAATGCACAATAATACTTAATGTTTGCTATTATTGTGTAGTTGTTGTTGCTGCTATTGTACCTTTTACCGAAAACATTTGCAATATGCGGCGTGATGGAACCATGAACTTGCATTCTGCATAGTAAGTAGCGAAACAGAGATGTAAAACTGAAAATCATATGGAGAATCTCAGATTCCATATTAGAGCTGTACCATACCAGATTCAATTCGTTGAAAGCGTTTCTTATTCAAATGCATTTTCCTGCGAACGCCAATATAATAGTAAATTCATCTTTTCCGTGATGTAATATAGAATGATGTCTGTGTATGCTTCTGTGTCCTTTTGTAATAAATATCATTTTTGCAAGTGTGTTATTGATTGATTGAATGTATTCACAGTCCTTTTTATCAAGCGCTATTTTTCACACCGTAAACTTCATAGTAAGAGTCGAACTGGATGCCACAAGAGGCACATGCTTTCGCATTCACCAAAAATTTCGAAAAAAGATGACTTCCATGAAGTAATTATTTTTTGTTTCAAAATAATTTTTCAGACAGCCCTGATCGTTAGCCATTGTCTACTCCACCAATGTTAGAAAATAACCCAGAAAGTATTAAGAGTTAAAATCACGTATTACTGGTATGCCAGCTGCAGATCCCACTTTGTTGTTATTTGCATTTTATAACTCGCTGTTTAGAAGAAAGAGCTCACGCCGTTGCGCTGGAGTCAGTTCCATGTTAAAAACGTCCGTTCTTCAACTGCTGGGAACGCATCTGAGAGGAATCACACAAATAAGTTTCACATCAAGCATTTCAATATCTCTATTAAATATGGCCTAAATTTAAAAAGTATTATGACCGTGTCGTACGTTTAACAGCTCTGCCCTCCAACGCTTTAACGCTACCGGGTTAGCCATATCTCGAGTAGATCTTTCACAGGATGTGCTCGCTTTACGGAGTCAAACACATCACGTAATGCTCGCTCAATCTCGCAGTCACACGGCCAAGATAAGAATTAGGTACTTGGAAAACCTAGTATATACACACATGTCACTTCTACAGTCAATGATGTTCATTAGTGGTATGATGTTCTTATTTGGTTTTGCTTACTCTTTTGTTCTAAGCTGTCGGGACAAACGATAACATACTCGAATTATATTGCAAGTTATAAATTACGGTTGCTTCCTCCAACGTTTGATTTTAAGTGTTCATAATGAAGGTCTTTAGAATGACTTCAACAAACATTGCAGCATATCATGAACTGAGAAAAATAATTTTTGCCTTGTTTTTTGAACAGTAGGTGCTGCCGGCGATGCGTCTTGATCACAAATTTCGCTTTTCATTTTTTAAGCATGGCAATACTCTTTTTGCGAATACAGTCTTTCTTCTTATTAGTTTTTATACTACATTGTACGCAAAACGTACGCAATAAAACCGAACCCTATATAAGCTCTATTGAAAATGTTCAAAAGCTGTATCGTCAGTGAGATTATTTTTTAAATAACAGAGACGCAACTATGATCTGAGCTAAGTATATTTTTCACATCCTTTTCTTATTATCCTTTATTTTATTCTCTACATTTACGCACGCGTACTTCTTGTTAATGCAGACGCACGAATATTTATCTATCAATTCTTACGCCAATGGATCTATCCTTGCCTTTGTTTCATTAACACAAACCTAGTATTGGCCAGCTGCACCACCAAAAATCGTTTACTGAAAGGAAACTAACGCATCAAGCATACTTCACGGTGCCCAAGATCTCCAGAAATGTATCTTCACAAAACGAGTTATCGTTGTCACTTTTACCGTACATTAAATTTTATCATGTACACGCCTTGTTTGTATGGTTGGGTGCCTGTTTGTGTATGATATTTGCCTATGTATTTATGTATGTCCATAGAAGGTCATCTTACTCTTCGTTTCTAGGTAAATATTACTAGACAGATGTAGTTTTTTTTCGCATACCATTCTGCATCCTTCGCAAAGAAATCGTTTTTACTTCTCCCATTCTCTCGCATCTCTCTCAGGTCAATAAATATGATCGCTCACATTTTACACGTGATTAAAATGGAACATTGTATGACCCCTTGCCCCAAAATTCAATCATTACAGCCTAGCTCTTCCACATCTTCACATATAGACGTTTGCAGACTTAAATATATGATTATGAAGAATTAAGAATTTCAAGTTTGAAAAATCAATGTATTTCTTTTTTCACATTAATGTGTTTTTTGTTTTGCCTAATTTTCAGTCAATTTCTTTTCTACTGATTTCTATCTATATCATTATTTGAAGCTCTCTATTTTAACATGACTGCTTCTTTGTGTTTTTTCAGTCAAGTGTTTGCCTCTTGTTGTTTATATTCTGTTTGTGTTACTTTACTTTTAACTAGTTTATCAATACACGACGCCTGCGACGTCATTCGTCATTAATCTAAAAATAAGCGTTATCAATATCATTTATCAATATTTTCTTCTTCCATTATTTAATTATCATCACCGATATATATATATATATATATATATATATATATATATATAC
>MNPL01015756.1:0-10698 GCA_002081605.1 Tropilaelaps mercedesae | reverse complement strand
ATATATATATATATATATATATATATATATATGTATATGTGGCGTTTCTATTCACGCACAGCCTATACATTCAGCTGACCGTGACAGGGCATGAAGCGAGACACTTTCGGCGGAGCACTTTACAAATTGTGTTTTCCCGCACGACGATGAGGGACTATGTGAGCATCGCACGCGTCTCCTTCGTCCTTCAGGGGTGCACGAGCTATGGCCCCCGCCGTATGGCCCCAAGTAACCGAAAGTCGGCTCGTTGCGTTGGATTGCAATAACTCGGAAGATGAACGGATTAGATCGGGTGGGCGACGCTCATCTTTAACGACACCTTGCGTTCGAAAAGCAGATTCATCTCGTTGAACATCTTGAATATGTCATTCATGCCTTAAATCCATTTGCACGTTGCATTTGACCGCTTGATATAATATTTGTCGAGCTTCGTCGTATCTTCGTCCACTTGTCTCGATTATAAGGACGTGATGTCCACGTGTGGCTGCGAATATACACGCCTAGGAGCGTGTACAAAATGGTGCACGTCTTTAGTCGGAGAAAAGGCAGTCTTCCAACGTCTGTTCGAGGCTGGTAGAGTTCTGGGCTTCTTTCCCTTGTTACTGTCTCTCCTATCTTCCCCCTTACGCTCTTTATTTCCCCGCGCCCTGCTACGTCTAGCTTAGCCTAGCTTAGCCTGGCTTAGCCTAGCCTAACCTAACCTAACCTACCCAATCCGACTCATTCCATCCGGACCCATTCTAGCCTTCGCGCGCGAGAGTGGGTGAGTCAATATTTGTGCGTGCCTGCGACAGCAGCAACTTCGGCGTTGGTACTTGATGAGCACGGCACAACTAATCAATCTCACCCTTTCTCTCTCTCTCTCTCTCTCTTTATTCCTCGCTTTTTGCGCTTCCTATTTTCTCTCTCTTGCTCTGTATTGCTTTCCCTTCGTCCCTCCCGGTACCGGCGAGCCGGGGGGTTCGGGGACTTAGGAACCGGTCACCTCTTTCTCCAACGTCATCCGACTGCGGTCTCGCGTGTTCCAGCATTTCTCTTCCAAGCTCATCCTTTCGGTCCTTTCCGGTCGTGATGGCCTATGCCCTCTGTGACCCTTCCTCTTCTTCTGCAACGTCGAAAATCGTCTTAGCTTCCAGTTGGCCAGAAGACTGCCGCGCGGTGTTAACTCAGTGGCTGTTAAAGCTGAACGCGGTGTCTCGACCCTCACACCCCGGCTAAACAGAAGGAGTAACTCGGGGGTTAGTGAGTGAGTAAGTGAGTTAGGGGACGGATCGTTCTCCTATCCCCTCCCTTCGGCGTTCGCCTCTGATTTTTCTCCTCTCTTCTTTTTCTCTTTGCTCTCATCGAGCTCGTTTCTCTGTGTATGTTGCTTCGGTCGTTGCCACGCTTTAGTTGGTACAGCGGTACAATCGATTATGGCCAAATATTGGGCGGGCAGTATCGAGACCTCGTCACAGCGATGGAGAGTTATGGGGAAAATGGACGGGAACAGTTGGGAAGCTCGGCTATGGCGTCCCGGGTGCCCTAACGCACTAGGCTTTCCGCCTCCGACTAGCCTCCATTCGATTACTGCCTGTTCGAATTTCTACCCTCACGTTGGACTCGACACGAAGTAGAGAAAAGGAGCCTCGAACGAGTACTTCCACCTTCGTACCGAAAGGACTATGGATTCGCAGCGAACTCGCGATCTGACGTAGTCGGACAAAACTTCGTCTCCGTCAACTGAGTCGCATACGCAATACGGATTTTTTTCCTCAAAAACAGCAGAACACCAGAGAACCTCGACCATGTTACTTTTTAATTTCGTTGTGAGTTTTTCCGTGAGTGTTTTCGAGCTCGCCAGATGCAGGCGTTCATCATGTGAGGCCGCAGAACCAGACTTCTCAGTACTCCAGTGGGGACAATTTTCGCTGTATCGAAGCTATGTGATAAAGCATCTGACTTCATCACGAGTGAAGAACACGGTACGGACAACTCTGATCTTTCTTCAGAGCTTCCCTCTCTCTCTCTCTCTCTTTCTCTCTCTCTCTCTCTCTAGGATGAAGCGTCTGGGGGGTTTCCTGAGACGCCGATTATCAAGGCGGTCGGCCTCTGCTAAGAAGCCGTCGCTTAAATCAAACAAAAACGACCAGCCATATAGCTGAGTTTATTTTATCCTGAGTTTATTTACTCCTGAGTACGCACAGCATAATGTTCATTACGAGATGGGATGAAATGATCGAATAGCCATCATTGTTCGCATTGGAGACAGATTCTGCTTCGAGTTTCGTTTGAAGAACCGTCGCAATAAGTCACGGTCCAGTCCGTCCTCGAAACGGTCGTCGTTTAGACCTTCGATCGTCGAATGTCACCAGTTAATAAATACGTGCCAGGAAATGAATCGATTTCGGCTTGCAACGTCGTCCTTGTTAGCTAACAAACTCAACAGAGAGCGTGAGTGATGCTCAATAAAGGTCGACCAGAGGTTCGGAGGAACTGTAACTACAGAGAGAAATATGATGAAGACCAATAGCCTCTTATTAGGTAAGGCTAATCATACCCGAAACGGAAAATACTTTACCTAACCTCTTTCAGGACGCGTAGTTATACAACTGCCCGAGATGGCATGTTAATTACGCGGCGGAACTCGTTCTTGCGTTGCCCGTCGCCTTAATTGAACCCCATTCTCTCCCTCATCCGTTTGAAATTCTCTCGAATGCCCGAGTGAAGAAGTCCCCAAGTGAATGAAACCATGACCCTCAGGTCCGCTATCTGCTGGCAGCTGTAACGAATCACTCCGGATTCACATCCACCCGAATGCAAAGGGCGGACGCGAACTACACTGTGAAATGGAAATGTGTGTGTGTGTGTGTGTGTGTGTGTGTGCTAGCTTAGCACGGGCCGAACGAACTTATGCTGTTCCCCTTGCGTCGCTATCGGCTAGAATAGCTTACTTGCCCGATGCTCATGTTGATGAAGTGCCCCGAAATCGTCATGGCCAAGTGAGTTGAGCTAAGCTTGAGATAGAACTGAATAGGGTCGGCGGGTGGACGGGGGGGGCGAGCGAGACGCGTGTACGGCTGGAGAGAGGGAGAGTCTGAAAGCAAGAAAGGGGACAAAGAGGGAATTAAGAACGAAGCAGCGGCAACCAAGAGGACGACATCTGGGTTTCTGTCAAACGCGCGGTTGCAGAAGCTTCACTCAGTCGTCATTCGCGACGCCATTCGCCATCTGCTCGTTGGAATGTGCCTGTTCCCCCAGATTCCAGCATTGAAACGAAATGGTACGCGGTTCGTTCTTCGCCGTCTCGAGGCTCGGAACCCCGGGGGGGGCGCGCGCGCGCGCGCTCGGAGCAGTCTCGCCATGCTCCCATGCGCCCACGAGGCGTTGACGCACCGACGGGAGTCCATTTTAGTATCCGCTGAAGAGATTCCTTCGGTCTTAGCCATACGGATAAGACCGAAGACGTTGTCGTATAGCAGCGCAACGGACAGCTTCCGACGTTCGTGGAACAGCGAGAAAGTGGATGGCCCAGATCATCCATTCAGGAACTTGTATCTATGTTTTGCAAAGTGCGACGATCTCTGCAAGAGCCCCTCGTATATTCTAAACGAACAGCGTTAATTGTTTTATCGACAAAAAGCTGAAGCGGGCGGCAATGGCACCACGATAGAAACGAAGACACCCGCGCACTTGAAAACGGGCTGGCCTCACGCGCCATCCTACCAACCTAACCGCAGAAAAACGAATAACTTAAGAGAAGCTGGGAATAATTCTCCGTGGAGTTCATCTTATGCGTCGCCAAAAAAAAAAGCCTCATTCAAGCATCGTGCGAATCAGACCTTTTAATCGTAATCCCCACCCAACTCGGGAGCGAATGGGCTCGGGACGAATGTGTTTGCAGAACGTTCGAACTATCACAACGGCCCGCGGCCACAAAACTGTGTCAGCGTAATTTCCGAGACGCCTTGAAAGGTCACTGAGCAAATCAGCCCTGCCAGGAGTTGGCCTCGCTCGAAAACGACTCGAAACAGCGACTATCAAACCCGAGCCGAACGACAATACCACTAGAGACGACAGCTGTTTGTGTAAATGGTTTGTTTCTCGGTTGCAAAGGCTGGCTTTCAGACGTTCTATAATCCGAAGGTCACGCACCCCCTGAGCAGGCAGTGGCCATGCACGGAACAGACGGAAGGGGTCGATCTAGTGTGGGGCACGGCAGATGCAGCTGTCGATGAGTGTCGTGTGTGTTTGTGGTCGCATGGAGTCTGGGGGGAAGCTGCACGGTGTCAACGGACGACGGATCTCTATAGACGGAACGAACATGAGAAAGATAGCGCGCGAGAATACGCCAGAGATATGGATAAGGCAGATGGCGTTGGGGCCACTGTTCCGACGTATCGTTCTCCTCGTTTATATGACCAAAGAGATGCCATCATGCATCATGACAGATATGGCCGTCCACTAAACGCCAGACATCCGTTCCGCCACCATATTCGGCACGTTGGTCCCTCTTCTCCTGCTCTTCCTCCGTTTTCCGGTTGGCACGAGTTGTACGATTGTGTTTGAGCTTCTCCATCGCTCGCGTTGCGTTTTCTCTCGTGGGTCTTTTCGTCGAATTGCGAAGACGTAGAGCGTATCGAAAAAGCTTACTCAGCGAGCAACCGCCCACTTCGTTCTTCTCCGTACAGATTGCGTTGTTGCAGCCTTCAAGACCAAACGCTAAATCATCTCTAATGAATCTTTCGGCCAAAAGAAGACTCATGTATCAGCGTAAAAATTGTGCTCTCTTTATATATATATATATAAACCTTTTTTGGCTACGTATATATATATATGTATAGCCAAAAAAAGGTTATGACACCGATGAACTTCTCGAGGATGATCTACAAAAGGATAAACATTAAACGTGTCCATTCTCGAACAAGCTACAACGCAGGAATGCGTTGTGTCATATTTAATATTCTTCGTCCTATGAAATATGCCGCATATCGACGTCCTCAATCGTAAAAAGCTTCTTTTCCACGACAGCGACGAGGGAAGGGAAATTGTGAAAACGACCTGGGAAACTTATGCATGACCCTCAACCTTACGCATTTTTCATTTTCCTACTCGTCATCGCTTCCTCTTGAGGATGCAGCTTCTCGTCGTTGGTGTCAAATATCGATCGCAGAGGCGGCACGGAAAGCAGGCCGGATCAGGCCGAATCAGGCCATGAACCGGACTATCCTGCGAAGTACAACGAAGGGCAGTGGACTGGCCAAGTGAACGTAGTATACAGCTCTCCGGGAGAGATCGCTTTCCATTTAGGTCATTTTCTGACAATTTGTCTTACTCAGATTGCTGGCTGGTCTCTCGAGTAGTCCTCTTTTCCTTAACGTCTGCTCACTGCCTTGACCTCGTCATCTAGACTCAGATCGGTGGCCGAAATGACCATCGTTCATGTGTCCCAAGTATTTGCGGATCTTCGCCTCCGACCGACTTTCATAGTCTTCTAATTGAAAACATAGCCTCTTTTTTTCTAACGGAGCGGCTATTTCGTTCAAACACGTGACGGAAAGATAATCGCTCAGTCGTGTTTGTCGTCTCAATAACCGATTCACAGGTATTGAATTTTCGACTTAACGTTGAGGATATTCTACTACTAACGATGACGAGTTAGGTCTCTTAACGTTTGCTTTAGCCCCGTCACGCAAGTCCTACACAATTCACTGTACATTCATTACTGTTTCTAGGGTTAAAAACGTTCGTGTAATTAAATGTATATATATATATATATATATATATATATATATATGGTAAAGCGAAAATAGTGTGGGACACATGCGACAACGGATGCTCCGCTGAATTGTTTGCGATCGTTGAAGTGAACACACAAGAGCCTACTCGTCAAATCTATGAATAAACTAATCAATTTTAGAACATGCGTGATGCGTGATGTTTATGGCCAGCGAATACAACCATTCGAACCTACTGAAAACATTAAAAAAGTTCAACATGTATTCAGTGTTATCTAGACCAAGATTGGTCATTGTTATGGAACAACGATTCATCCCTAAACCGGTTGTTATGGTTTTTATTGACAAACAAGTTTTTAATGCTGCACGAATGGCGAATGGTCGCCCCCAGTAGCAGCCCTATCTGGATACAAGGCGTGGAGCTATTCACACGAACGATAACTTGTAAAATTTTGATTCCCTGTTAACCAACTGTATATATGAGCAAAGTAGAGGCGCCTTGGTGGATACTAACATGATTTAGAATCCGTTTTCTCAGTTGTTGTGCCTCGTGTACATTACCTAGCGCCCCAATAAACCGTATCTTGAACACGAACCTCAGACATTGCTGTTCTTTCGACATCTTGCAGACATTTTTATTCATGTTCATGCTTGACCTCCATCGAAGGTCACCTCGATGTGGATGGGTCATTCCGTTTCATATCACCGATTCCCGCTCGCCTTGATCGTCCTCGTCTACACTTCTATTCGTTCAGGACCTCGTCCCAAGCTCAAGCCAACAACAGTCGCGCACGATTCTTGTCACTGCCAGGCCCGACAGCGTCTGGCCGTCAGCCGCGTATGCAGACCATGATCCTCCTTGCAGTGGAGCATCTCATCGAGGCGATACAAAGCCACGCATAGCTGCACCCTTTGACGCAACGCTGGCCCCGTCCGAACACACGGATGAGCTTTCCTATTCTCGGCAAGCAGCCTTCATCCCCCGCCAGCTCCCTGCAGTCTGCATATCAATTCGGACTGTGTGGCCCTGCTAAAAAATGGAGACCTGAAAACTCGCTCGCAATGCGGATGGCTGCGGTGAGATCTGGCCGTTATGTATTGGGTGCAACCTCCAGTGAGTCTATTGGAAGCCAGTGATTGGGGCCGGCGGGGGGGGGGGTCTAACGTCGACGTCAGACCTCTTGTGTGCGTGGTGCATTACGAAGTTGACGCATCGCCAGCCTAGCGTTGCCCCAGTAGGTCTCCGAACGAGGAGAGTTGGGGGTGCCAGAGAGACAGAGATAGGGGGGTGTCAGACCAGCACAGTGGTCGCATCTGTCCCATTTCTGCTCTGCAGCCTTTGCTCAGAGATACTGACGAGCAGACAAACAACCCCGAAGCTTCTATTGATCTGGTTCAAATCCCGTCAACCCTTCGCCCCCTTTTTGTCCTGTTCGCCGCGTGGGGGACGACGCAGAGGAGTATGGCTTTAGCCTCGTACACGGACCCGTCCACTTCAGACGGCACAAGCCCGACCTCCCATAGCTCAGCAGACTCGAGCTCAAAACGAGCTGCTTGCCAGGCCCTGCGAGTGCCATTCGCCCGAAGAAAAAAGTACACCTCACTTCGACAGGGATCTCGAGAAAACAACTTGGCCCATGCAACTCGAAGTGGAAAAGGCTATAATAGTGGAGAAATTGAGCTATAGCTCAAAATGGTTCCGCGCACACGAAGGGTAGAGGGCAAGAAAGCCAAAGGCTGAGACTGCAACCAGCCACCCCTCATGGTGGGTCGGTCCGCCTTAGCGGGGGTTACGCGGGGTTTTAGAGCGGAGTAGGGGGGCGGCGAGCTGTGCGACCGAGGGTTACAGGATGACCTGTAGTATTCTGACGCCCACCGCGCGTTCGACCCAGAGAAACAAAGAAATAGACGAACGATATTTGGCGGTACAAACATATTGCATATCGTGCTCGGCTGCACGCGGCCTCGCGAAACGGCTCATGCCGGCACGCCGGGCACTGCGAGGTTTTTCGCCGGCTCTCCGCTGCGTGCACTGCGCACTAGCCCCGCATGTCCGTACACTACGATGCTATCCTTGGGGGCTCACGGAACAACGCAAGCGATAGAAGGAGCGAGTTGAAATATCGAAGACATTCGAGCTTTTCCAATGAGAACAGGAGCCGACGCAAAGATATTGTTTCGCATTGTCTCGCCGTCGCGACCGCTAACGCCCCGGGGGGAGCTCCAACTCGAATTAGGTAGGACCGAATCGAGGGGAGAACGCTCCAATGGAACAGTGCCCACTTTGCTGGCTGTGCTTGCCAGTGCACGACGTTTTTATGCACAGGTCCCGCCCGGCCAAATGCTGGTACGCAACAACTTTGACGGAGGTGGAGCAGGACGAGGATAAACCCGAGTTCATCAAGCGACATTCAATGTGTCGTGATACGACGAAAATTTGTTGCCTTTACCAGGACGATTCACTCATGATTGACTCCAAGGACTTGGGATTTGCCTGACGTATGACACACAGAGACCTGCCATTCGGCGCATTCGGGTCCAACTTTGTAGACTTTTGGTTTGGCATCGATACACGATTACTTATTAGCAAGCACTTTATCGTTTGCAAACGCGTAAGGAACGTCTAGAAAGTGAAGATGTTCACACATCTTCATTTTCTACCGCCGTGCCGAGTACAAAACGAATGCGCACCAGTGACAACGAGTACGAGAGGAACCCCCATGTTGTTTCCTCCACCTGGACTCTCGTATCGTTACCACAACCAGTACCGCCTGAAGAATACACTTACGAATACTATTATCATTGTTAAATGTCGTTTCCTTCACATGAACAACATCTATTGTAAGTAAACATTGTTATTGCATGGCTTGCACACGTCCTTAGGGCAAGTATTACCTAGAACATGGCAAATACAGCCATCTGGACGAAAAAGATAACAGAATCCGGCAGGGATTACAAACTTTGCGTATGCCATGCCATGGCAGTGTCCTATAGAAGGCGCTCCCACTAAGGCCGCTAAGAGCGACGAGTTGTTGGCTGCAGCACGACAAGAGGGAGGCAACGCCGTCAGTTGGGAATCGTAGGCTAGACGACATCTGGCGGGCTTGTCCTCACGGTCGTATATCCATCCAAGCGAAGGCATCCGCATTTCAGCGTCCGAAACACGTCTGAATGTAGAATTCAATTACGCCAATCACAGCTCGACTCGATCTAATCTCTGGAGCAAGCATTCTAGACGCTTAACGAAGAATGGGGGCGTCTGATGGCTAAAATTGGACCTGGCGGTGTTGCGAACGAATGGAGACAGGGGACGGGGAAGTAATTTCAAAACGGACAAGGTCTAAACGTCCACAGGATGAGCGGGTGTTGCCTGAAGAGAGACAGGACATTTTTAACGCAGAGTCGAAAGCGATCTTTAAAACGTTCCTATGACCCGACGACGAATGTTGGCCAACGACGTGAGCTAGCGTCGATGTCAGATGATCCAGCTGTCAGGTTATCCTGGCATTTGGACATGAAGCAGTGTAACGAGAGGATGCACGACATCTTATAGCAATCTGTATCCTAAAGAAAGCACCTCATTGACGCGCTCCGCTGTCTGATCATCGGATCATCTGCGGATCATCACAGCGGAATATACGCAATGAAACCGGATGTGTCGCCAATGCCGTCGTCGACAAGCCCTGTGGCAAAAGAGCACGTATATATATATATATATATATATATATAACATGGTAAAAAATTGGCAAATGTATATCGTCCGTTGTCGCAATGACGCCAAACTTTGTATACGATCAAAAGGTTCACAAGTACTGAAATATCAACGAGACTGACCTTTATATAACGTAAAACTACTACATCATGGTTGAGCTGTATTGTTCTGTCATTGAAGATGTTCTCGCACCCATTTAGCACGCCATTTACCATTGACGATGGCGTTTAGTTCATGATGACGACGATGGCCGCTCACTGACAAGGCGCTTACTGTTTTCTCCGTTATAGTCAGTGCTCCCCATACACCAATCACGACCTAAGTAAATACTCCCCGTAGAGACTAGCCGAGAGCAATGTTGTCGTTGAGGAGAAAAAAGAACGAGTGATGGGCCTTCGGGGGCTGAGTCTCACCGTTGCTTGACATGACAGGAAAAGAATATAGCGCGAATCTCTGCTGGTTTGACTCTTCATGACTCTTGGTTCCAGGATGGACTACTCTGCCGAGAGGAAGACAGGCCTCACCGGCGACTTTAACCGCCTTCGCCAGTAACGCACGGACAGAAACACGATCACAGAGCGGTAGCAGCAGGACCGCCAAGAGCGATCGCCACCATCACAAGCAATCATCCGTGAGAATAGCGTTGCGCTGTCGAGCAGGTACGAGTTGGCGGCGTAGTCCGACCGGAGCCATGGGAAGAAAGGAAAGACGCAGCGGAGACTAGCGTAGGAGTCGTTCAGCCAGGCCCTAACACGAATGGCGTAAGCGGGTATCCTTCCAGCGGCGGCGGCGGCGGCGGACACCCGCACGATAGAGACGGTCCGTAGGCCTGCACGGACGCTTACAACCCCATAGCTACGCTCCGCCAGGAGCAAAAATCGCACCACCTTCACTCGCCCGCAGCCGCGAAATGGGAAGGATTTGTTGAAGGTCGAACATCGGAAGTAAAACTCGCTTGAGCACATCAAGGGGTCTGCACGTTATTTCCCGTACTTGGTTTCCTACCGTACCTCGTTTAAGACGATAGGAGGAGAAAGTTGGGGTGAAAAAATAGGGGGCAACTGGAAGGAAAAAATACCCTATATTTGGCCAATTCGGGGTGTTTCCACGAGTAGGAACGATTCCTCTTCTTCAGATTTCCGTGCGGTGATCTTCAGTCAAATATCCCCGGGGCCTATCCCCATATCTCTGCCAACTGATCATTTGTTTACCCCCGTCTTTTCTGAGAAGCTGGTATATATATATATATATATATATATATATATATAT
>MNPL01015754.1:0-33634 GCA_002081605.1 Tropilaelaps mercedesae | reverse complement strand
TTATAACGCTACCCTTATAGAAGGTGAAACCATTCTCCATAAGTAACCTAAGATAACGGACGAGAGGAAAAATCATTGAAATATCGAAATGGTGAAGTCACCCGCAATATCAAAGATGTTATATGGAGAAGCTGTATAAAATATACAGCAGTCGATATGTATGTTATACATCGACTGCTGAATAGACCCCGAGCGTAAAAATCGATATTTTCGAAGCTTTGGTTTTTTGTATTCTCAAGATTCCCATTAGGACCCCATGTTAAATTTTGCAGAGTTCCAAGGAAGCTAAATCCTAAAATGAAAAGAAATATCTTTGTGCACATATCGTCTAACACTCAATGCAAAATATATGAACAAAGAACCTAGACCTTCAATTTTCAAACACAATACTTTGTATTAAAAATTATTTGATGGTTGAGCTGTCCGAAAAGTAAAATCGGTTTTTCCATAGAAAAAAAGGCTGGATCAAATATGCGTTCCATTGAACTAATAATTATTTAAGAAAAAATTATTTCCTACCTCTTGATCCATATTGGTAGCTTGCCATGTACGACACACTGCAAGCCAGCATGTGCTCATACTTAGCCACAGAAGCACAATGTGAAGGCAAGGCGAGAAGATTCGTTTATGATTTTTGGTAAATAGTGTGGCCACTTTTGTTGTGAAAAAATTGTGCTAAAATTAAGAACTGACTGTACAGGCAAACACAGTTCTTTCGTAATAAAACTTGGAAACGGCGTTTGACACCAAACCCGACGGAAATACTGAAATGACCAGGGATACCCTTAATACCAAAAATTGTTTACTTTGTTTTTGTGTTCACTAGTGAATGTAGAGCATGCCAAAAAAGATACGATGGTCATTTGGTGTATATAAGAATATTTAAAATTTTAACCTTACTCCCTGTGCGAACGAACTATATTTAGTAATATTTTGAAATTAAATTATTTCGTTTTGCTGAAACTTGCAGAATATTTTTTTTTCATTTTAAAATAATCCGCCAACACAAATGTGTACCTCGATAGACTACATGTTGAATAAAAGAACAGGTAGCAGTTAAAGGACAGTCAAATTACCCACCCTGCTTATGCTATTCATTTAGTAAAAGAAGGTTGATGAAATTTTCATGATTAGGGTTCTTGACTATTGCTGTTTACGAAATAATGGGTACAAATAGTTGACTAGTTAGTTTATCGCTTTAAAAATCTTTGTTTATAACACCAGTTTCATGACAAGGCAGCGGACTGTCCAAAGCGGTTGATAAATGCGGTCGCTTTCGTTTTGTCTTGCTCACTTACCAAGGGTTCCAGAAAGCTGTGTTCGCGACAATTGAGCGCTTCTGAACTTGGGGACGTGCACCGATTACCAAGTCGGGAACTTATTTCACTAATTACGCTTTGCTGATGTGACCTAGACGCTGGTTACAACTTCTTCAGCCAACGCAGTTAGGGTTCTCAGCAAAAAGAAGATCAGCCCAGCAACCCTGTACATGCAAAAGGCAAATTGAAATCTAAATCAACTGTTCGGTGAAGTCGCCTGTCAGATACCCAGTCGGTGATTACACGTCAGTGCTAAGTATTGGATGGTACTTAGTACGATGATGCTTACTTGCTCTGAACCGGTAACCTATGTGTGTTCGACTGTGTTCTGCCACCCATAGCGGAATAGGTTATATTAAAATAATTCTTTCTAAAATATTAAATTCAAGTGTGAGATAAAATTAACTCTCAGAAAAACAGGTTATCCAGTGTATAGTGAAAACTAAGAATTGGGACTGGCACATGTATTACGTATAAAACGTAATGAAAGCTTCTTCGGGCCTCTTTTGATCAAACTTTTGATCAAAGCACTTCAATTTTTTCTTATCAAGAAGCCCATTTGTGTAAGTTTGCATTTGAAGCTTTTTCGTTAGATATTTAGGGCATCAATGCGTTTAAGCTAATTCATTTCGCCCTGTTTGGTTTTGTATTGTATTCTCCGCTTTTGACGAAACAATAATCGATTAACTGGTCTCCTTTAGTTTTTACTAACAAGGAACGATATCTTGCTGTAGCCGATAGCTTTGACCAGCAAATCAAACACTCCAATACGCTTGCCTATCTATACCTTAAAAAATATATTTTGAAGCACCATAATAATGGCAGTTTTGTGAACGTCATCTCACGAAATGAAAAAAATGTTCCAATCACATTTGGTTTTTTATTACCTTTATTTGTGAAAATTTAATATTTTTATTTGTGGAAACTTTTATATATCCGTTTGTAAACAAGAAATAATATTATACCTTAATGACTAATTTAGCTTCTGCAAAAAGCATGTCCTCCGATAAAACAAAAAACAAAGAGATGTTCTCTAAGAACAGCATACAGTTAACAAAGCCTACGACGATATGTGCGAGTCGATACATTGTTGTATGTAAAGATAACAACATGCAGAATTGAGATATATGTCACGTATCCATGACCTGTTGGCCAAAGTTGTTAAGAACTTGCCTCAAAAATTATCAGTATTTAGTCTTCTTTGGAGCTTGTAAAAGAAAAAATTGTTTTTTTGAAGATTCGATCCCTTCGGAAATGAGAAATGGATCAATGATGTGTGGCCGGCGATGGCGTCTGCCCAGTGAAACTTGTTGTTATTACTATAAATAGATATCAAATAGCAGGTGATGCTCCTACTGTGTGTTGAGTGGCCGCCGGCAACAGCTGCAAAAGACGTTCGAGTAACTCGAACACAGGACGAAAGCAACGAACCGAGTCAGGAACACGAATACGGCAAGAACAGAGCACACGACAACCGACCCACGTCAGGCGCACGTCAATGCCATGCGGAAAAGAAAGTTCCACTCATCCTAAGAGAACTTAACCAGCTAGGTGTGCTACATCGAAAGGTCACTGCTATGGAGAAATTATACAAAAGTGAATCAACTGCAGAGTTATTCACGTCCGTACAAATAGTCTAGAAAGGGTAACTTCTTAGACCCCTGCAGATAGAGAATATATTAAACTCTATATTCTCTAGTAGCAATCTTTACGCTAAAGGAGTATAAGAATGTGTCGTTGAGCTGTACAGCCATATATATGTACATATATATATGTACATATATATATGTACACTGAAGCGTGGCAATTTATCTTTTTTTTTTGTAACCGCTGTGTTATTTTACGTTTTCGTTAACGTGTGCACACGCTGGCAAAACTTAGGAATCCTAATATAGCTAAGCGTACACTAAATATGTAGGTAGTTCCTTTAGAAACAAGTTTTTGCGAAAAATAAACAGCTTCAGTTGCAGGTACGTAAAATGGTTTTTTGGCTGCTGTTTGAGCCTGTTTTCATGCTTCAATTCAAATTCAGCTATTATTAATGGTTTTAATAGTCATACCACTATGTCTCGTCATAGACTTGGTTTTCTTCACACTATCCAATCAGCGATGTTAGGCCCGTATTAACATCGTACAACCGAATACAAATATTGCTGTAGATCATGTTGATATCCCAAATCTGAGACAATATTAGGAGCTGAAATCAGGTGAAGTGTATTCTTCTACATTTTAGCACATATATATTAGAAGACAGGAGATAGCTTTCGACCGCCATTGCATATATCAATGACTGAAGAAAGTGACAGTCGCTTCTCTTTGTCCTTCGCCAGCTAAATGAGAACGCCACTGTGCCCTTACAACTTCAGTCACTTTAGAGAGAGATAAAGAGAGGTAGAGTCTCCGATTTCCAATACGGACAATGTGACAGTTGACAGACGCGGCGTCGTAACGGCCAAATCATGTCGGGTGGGATAAGGGAGACATTATAGAACGAGTACTGTACGAAGGACATATGCTTCTCACACCAGCAACTGAAACATCTCACCTTTTGCACACGGCAAGCCCTACCTTTTGCTGAGTAAGATACGAAAGTGGACATACAAACTCGCCAAGGTGCGACACGGAGTTGTAGGAGTACTCACGCTGGTTAGAGGCCCAAATGAAGATTGGCAGAAGTCGGTAGCGGAAGGAGACGAGGGATGAGAAGAAGCCTAAAGGGCCACGACGCTACGGCATGTCACAAAGACTTGCACATAAATAGATAGCGATTCTTTCGTAGGTCTTCTTGTTTATTGTCTATCTATTTATGTGGAAGTGAACGCCCACTGTGAACGGTATTACAGGTCGAGGGTGAAATATGGACGGAAAGATAAAGAGACTGGTCTCACACGTATAGCTTCATATAACTAGGGACTGGAGGTAAATGGGTAAACAGGGGTATCATATTAATACCTCTTATTAACGGCAAACTAAGTCGAGTTACTTATTCAAGGGTTGCTTCAAAAAATTCAAAGAGATAGATTTATTGTATGCTGGTAATCTTTATTGTGTGCTATTTGAAACATAAGGAAACGAAATTTAATAGTTAATTTTTTCCATCATGCTTCTGTCTTTATTTTACACTTTTCCTGTTATATTATTTTTCTTTTCTTGTGTATTCTTTTACGCAAAGTTTATTTGCATGCCAAGTCTGCACGTGGGCTATTAAACCAAGTAACTTAAATGAATGCGGAATTTAACGTATAGGTCATCCTGCCATGCTACATTACTAAATAAAAATCGATTTTAGAAAATCTAAACATCGATGGACGTATTACGAAGACTTAACTGAACTTTTCTATTTCTGCAAAAGACACTGTGTGCAAACAGAGAAAACGCTAGAGAAGCTTCTGAATTAATCTGAAAATCAATCTGTAAAACGGATCATTAAAATGACACTATTTTAAAATGATTTAACGCGACCGATTTTAACGAGTACCTAATGAATTCCTGCATTATCGAATGTTGTGTTTGCATCAAAAGCATCATGCGTATGACACATGGAATATGAAACTTAACTTCTATTGGTAACAAAATACATATTTAAACCATATCGGCAAAATAACCGATACGTAAATTCAAGAAGCGATTGTATGTATGTTTTTTATTAAAAAGTTTCTTGGTGATTTTATTCCTACCATTTGCTTTAGCGCTTATGATTGACTTGTATATTGTTCTATATAATAATAATATATCTACACTTTGCTATATTAGATTATCTCTCCCTAATATGTGTAAACTTTTGCCCCCATACTGTATATAATCTTTAGACACAAGTAAGACGGCTATGGTGATAGCATGGTCTATATTCGTCGCACAACACATGTTTATATGTAAGTGCACGAACATCTGTGTTAGCAGCCGACACAGATAATTAGCACCAATGATTAGCACTCAACATCGACTCATACGCAGTACACTAGTGACAATGCATCTTTCCGCAGACCAGAAGTTTTTTCCGCGCTAAGAATAGTGAAAAACGGGAAAAAAAGCAGATGCTTTTAGTCTTGATATGCCCCCTATATCTCTTGTGCATGTTCACTGTTGTTACGTACTTAACTACAACAAAAAAATGAAATGGTTTAAAGATTAGGTCTGATTTATCATCTTCAAAAATATGTACAGAATTTCAGATTTTGTATTTAATGCATATTGCTCGGCTACGATCTAATCGTTTTTATGCACAGCTAATTATTGTTTAGATTCGGTTCCTCATGCTCAAAGGTGTCTGCGGAATGGGATATTTTGTCTAATAGGCCACAATTAACTAATAATTAACCAATTAAGTAATATATTTTTATGCATCACCGTTCGCACCGTACCATGGTCGAAAAGCCCGTTGTGGGAGCATGTTGAAGGGACGAAGAACAGATTCAGGACTAAAATTACCAAACTCCTTGGTGTGAAACTTATGTGAGCAAAATCTCTTAGACTCTAGGTCAAGAAGTGTAGGAAGTGTTTTATACATGTAGTTACTTTATATTTGTAATCATTAACTTGGTCTCAGTAATTTTAATTTATTATAATAAGACCAAAATTATCATTATAATTGACCCTAAGTCAGTCGATTAAACCTTAAAGCACCCTGCGCATTTTATTGCCAAACATGTACGTAAGATCGTATAAAAAATGCGTGATACTAACTGCGTTATACCCGTCATCAAAATGTAATATAGGGCCAGGTATATATTGTAGATACCATCAGGTATCGTATCAGGTACCTGAAGTATAAGTTCGTACATCCGCTAGCTTAGTGATAGCCTAGGTATAGATAAAATATCGATCCCGACCGATATGATTCAAATGATATTTTCATTATATTTAGTGAGTAAATGTAATCAATGAGATGAATGGTATGTATTGTTTTTTGAACTGTTTGCCATAGTTCTGCTCATTATTTTTGCTCAACGTATCTTATGTTCGCAAATTTTATTGCACACCATATGTTCTCTCGAATCATGTGCGTATGTACACTATTTAAAAGCCTAAAAATGATTGAGATTACATGTATAACTAAATTCCAAGGAAAAGCATACTGTCTAGGAACGTTCAACATATAAACGATAGGAAACGCATTTCAAAAACATACTTTTACCCTCATCTGCCTATATTCCCAACAGGCTGTAGTTTCATCTCCAATGCGCCTCTGAGAACTAAATGTGGTTTACACAGCTGTGAGAACATACGTAGCCAGCACTCACATGAGCTGTCACTTCGCATTGGCTACATTTCATGAGAGTTCTTCGAGCAGCCCATTGAGGCGTGTATTAGCCCAACAATTCATGAAACTAATTACAACCTTGTCCATATAAAATACTGTCAATGAGATCTGCAAACATTTTTATATAATGGTACCTTAGTTATGTAACTGCGATTCTGCTGCTTCTTACGTGTAAAAACTAGTGCCTGCTGGAAGGTACTTCTTGTTTTCCCTTGTAATAATTGGGCCTTGGCGAGCTTAGCCAATCTGCGCCCAGTGAAACAAAATCTAACTCATTGTTCGTTATGTACAATACTTAAAATGTAGACCAGAGCGCCTCTGAACGTTTTATGAAGAGTAAGCAATTCAATTCTAATAGTGGTCTATTCCATCCGAGTTCTTGCCAACACCGCATATTTTGCTATTTCTAGATAAATTTATACTTTTGTTTCTAGTCAAGCTAATATGTGGGAAGGTCGTTTGGTTTTGTTCAGTTTGTATGCTCTTGTTGCTGGTGAATTAACGAGTTTAACTTGATGTCTTGTCACTTCGCATATGAATAATAAAAAAAAACCAGGTGTGGTTGAAAAACTAAAAAACACTTAAAAACTAGGTCAGAAATTTTCGTATTGTAATTTCGGTTGTACTTTTCGCTCATTACCGACAAATATCTTTTCTCTGTGTTCGATGATTTATATGCCCCATGCTATATCGATTCGCGGGATATGCATTGGGAAAAACGCAGTTGAGGTAAAACTGTACTTGCAGAGCTCCTGCTTGTTGTTGCGGACTCCAAATAGTTCGGGCCCCACATGTTTGCGAACGACCTGCATCTCTGGCTTTGCAGAAAATTTCAAACAACATCTCTATCCTACAAGCGCTTGCTTGTACTTAAATTATTCATTTGCGAAACCATTATACATAAGTTTGGCAATTACTCCGTACAAAATCGCATTAATATCCTGACAATGGATGAATATACACCGCCTTTCGACATGTATGTCTTTTCCGCAGCATGAAGTCCAGGTAAGGGTCGGAAAACCTCGATAAATTTTATTAGCTGGCAGGAATCAAAAGACAGTGCTTGCATATACAGCCTTACGTTATGCGTTTTTCTTCTCAGAGGAATTTGTGGAAAACTACTAAAAAATACAATGTTTATAAATATTTAATCTTATATCAAATTGTGCCGCTTGTGCAATCAACTAGTTACGGATATTAGATAAGTTAGTCACATCGGTCAACACAGCAACGGATTACATCACTAGAGACTCGCAAAATATCGTCAGGTAGACCGATAGAGCTTTCATCAGGGAAGGAAAAGTCTACAATAATATCGAGTAACACAGAGTAGCACAGAATTGCTTTCTGATTGTCGGTATCCCGGCAGTAACTACATTCTCAGGATTAGATCGAGTTTCTGCGAAAAGTCTGGCTAAGCTGTCGATAAGGATTACCCGGATACGACGTCTCTGATCGGTCTTAATCAAGCGAGGCCGAGGTGAGAACAGAGTAACGTTTGGCCGAGAAGATCCTACTTACCAAGGCAAAATGCTTGCAATTGTCGTTATAGACACTGACTAGAGCACATAACCAGCCACAATAAAAAAGTCGCCAAGGACTGATTCCTGATATGCGGGTCTTGTTGTAATAATACGCTACCATATTAAATTCCTTGAGCACCTTCTTCGTTGTCAACCGAAACTGGTTTTGCATTATTTCTAGCCCTTTAAATAGGGACGTTTGCAAAGCATATTTCCATGTCGCCAGCGGAATTTACACTATTAAGAACTAAATTTACAACCAGCTCTATTAGACATCTGGGATACCACGGCAGCACTGTTGCGGTTATAATTATCGGTACAGTCCCTGGAATGATGAGTATATTCTTTATAAGTAAGAAGTGCTATCACTCTTTTGATTAAAGGTTTGTTTTGAACGTTAACGAACTCACGCGATGTTCTCAAACCCTGTAAATGCGCTCGCACCTGTTCACTTCTAGATATACCATCTTAGTTAAGCTAACCTCGACAGAATATATGGATGTGTTTTGCAATCTGAAAAAACTTATTTTAAAAACAGATGTATGTGTCTATATGTACATTGCTTTTATTCCGTGCCCTATTTATCGTTGCTAGGCGGGGAACAAACGCGTGCCGTATAAGCTAAGTGGGTTCATAAGCTAAGATTAATTATGGTGGTTTCAGCATAGATGAAACACGACTGACAGAACACATAACCCGTAACAGTAACACATATCCCGTTGCACTGTGTGTTCGTAGTGGACGTGACGCTCGAAGGTTTCGGTTCACCCAAAACCTATAGTATATACATTCACATCTAGTATAAATATATGTATTCGTCCATAGTATATAACGCGCGAGTCTTACATTCGATTGAGTTTCCTTTTTTGTTATTGTTCATTAACGGAGCGCTTTGTTGATTGAATGGGTAATGGAAGACTAAGGCAGTTTAAGCAGAGATGTTTGAGTGTTGACTGACGTTCAGCCCTAAAAATATATTGTTTTTTGCAAAATGATTCAGCACTCCTTTTTGTTTACGTTTTTGAACTACAACTTTTTCGGTAACGTTTAAGTCCGTTTTCAATATTTTTAGTTACAGATGGCTGGCAACCGTTGGCTACCCTCTAAAAAGCTTGTAGTCTAATAAAGAAATCTCTTACTGTGCCTAAAATGCTTACAATAAATAATGAAACCGCCCAAGGGTATCAAACTATCTTTAAGAAGGCAGCGAAGTCATAGTTCATGTTTCTGTTTAATAGAACTAGGCAATGTGTATCTTAACACACTAGTGACTTGCGGTTCATCATCTAAGGGAAACGTGACCCAAGCAACTCTTATATTGGCACATCATTTCGTATTAACGGTGCTTAAACCGTTCCTTATCGTGTGACGAAGATAGATTTAACAACAGAGTTAAGGTTATTCGTTATCACTTTGCGACGCTACATGAATTCTATTTACAGACTTGCAGATAGCAAGCGGTGCCAATACATTAAATATATCTAGTAGAATCGATATAAACATCGTCCATCGAATTAAAGTAGTGCATAAAAAGGAAATATAAGAGAATATAAAAAATAAACAATTGATATAAACATAAAAAATATATAAAGAAAAATTTTATGAAACGCAAGACACATAATGGGACACGCTTCGCCTGTATCTGGTAAAATAAGGAGATTGCATTGAGTTACAAAATATTTCTTAATAACAAAGCAGTTCTGTGAGTCGTAATCTAAAGGTTAGCGGCATTTCGAAGTACTCCGCTTCTTACGGGTTGAATGGCTTTTAAACTTCCTTACGGACGGATTTGAACGTCGTCAAAAGCTGGAGGCTTTCCGCAATAGCTAATCAAGGTCAAGTAAATAAATCACCTAAACAAATTTCACCATTTTAGCTTTGTATAACAGGAGCTAGGCTATATTTAGCATTACTTTACATCACGTATGTCGAGCCGTAGATGAAACCATTTATATTTACTGAGAATCAGCTACAACGAGTATCACAAGGACAGAACGCCTATTGTTGGTGATAGGAATATGTCAATATACAACTAATTTGTTTTCGGACAGATCTAGTGCGCTCAATCTAGCCCTCATCAGTGTGCTGACAATCCCGGGCCCACAAACACCTTGCAAAAATTAACAACCCTATTAGACGTAACACAGTGCAGGACGACTTATAGGTTTCTTAGCAGGTGCCATTCGTAGCCACTTGCCGACCGAGTGGTACACATGGATACATCGCTTAGTTCTGACAAACAAGTTTTTTTCACAAAGCAGTTCTTGAATCTAACTATGACAATCAGTTATATTGTAAGACATTGTTTGTTATTCTTCTATGGATGTAGCCTGTCGTCAAACTCGGTGAATTCTGGCTCCTTGTGCTAGTGTATCCTTTGTCTATGCGTGTCTCGCTTGCAATAAACAGAAACGATCGTTGACACGCTTCTTCTTTAACGGAGAGAGTTAAATAATGTTTATCATAGAGAATCGGCAAGATCTATGACCTAGAGCAACAAAACATTTTTATTTTAAAGCAACCTAAACCAAGTGGCTTAAATCACTCTATGTATAGCTGCAAAATGTTAAAAAAAAGCTGTAACTAAACTGTTTATACTATCTACACACTTTTCGTTTAAATTTAATTGTAAATCTCGCTCGTCCCAAGGGGTTAACGTCAGTTACATTAAAATAGTGTTTAATTCCATAGAAAACAAATTAACGTACCGAAAGGCATCTGTCGTTAATATTGAATAACTTTTGTAAACAAAAAATACAGCATTGGCGCCGCTGCGACCCCAATTATTGGCATATGGTCTTAAATGTTTGTTGGCATCACTTATTTTCCATTAAATTCGAATTCGACACGAGAACAAAATTTAGCGCTAAAAATTGGCCATCATCTTTAAACCGATCAAGAAGATTCCGGTCATATTAGCAGCGCAACAAATGGGAGACAAGGGCACGTGTGCCCTGTGGCTCTAAAAAAAGATATTTTATAGACATGAAAGGGCTGCTGCTCTTCTATGCGTACACTTTAGGATCGCTATATGGCTCTTTTACATAATTTTAGCTACTATATTTTAACAACGTACTTAGTCATTTAAGCGTCTAGGCGGCTTCAGTCAGGAATTGCCCCATACAGTAATGATTGTCATGTATCTTAAGCTGTAAAAATGGGTTAGGTTAGGTAGTGCGTAGTAAGTACAACAGTGAGTAGTTAGCTTTATTAGTGCATTGCCCACGTCAAAACATCCATATCTATACCCTCGATTGGCATTCACTTATCAAGGCAACTTTATTAATTCATCTCGGGAATTATGTACACATTTTTAGAATACCTTTGCCCAAATGACGTAACGCTCCAGAGCTGTTTCACTATCACTATTCAGCATTGAAGTGCAACAAAACTTTAAGCGGCTTAGCGCCCCAACACTGAGTAGTGGCCGATGAGCCTTATAATCTTAGCTGTGTGCTGCCTGAATACTCTTAGACCCCGCGAATATAAGGGTGAGGGTGGTGTAGAGGCGAAGTGAAAACCCGGGCTAGCTGATCCATCTATCATTACAATCAACTTAAAATCCGCCCCATGCCCAAACGGTTCGCCCTGTTGTCTCCTCGAATGCCTTGACTAAATGCAATCCCCTTCACCTCGCCTGCCGTTTGTCGAGCTCTTACAGTCGAGCCTTCTGGAGGAGCTACTCTAGTCTGCCAGTCACCAAGTCACCCGGCAGCACTTTGAACTTCACTTCGACCCTCTGTCATACCATTGCACATAGTACCATCGCATAGCTTTCCACGATTTCCTGCCCGCAGCCCAGTCGTCCGTCGCCCAACTGTAACCCCTCCCTTGCCTCCCTCTCCGACGCCCTCCAGACAACCCCCAAAGACCTCGACCTCCCGAAATGTCCCCTACCTCAATCCTCAAACAGAACCAGAGGAAGAAAGGGTCTTTCGACCCCTATAGATTGACGGGGCTCTCAGAAGCCCCTTGTTCCTCTATCCTCTATCCCTGTTTCCCCACTTCCTGGCTACACCAAATTGAGACCCGACTTGGTTTGCCTGCCTTGTGAAGCTCCACGCCCCCAACTTCCCGAAAGCTTTAACCCCAATCGTGCAATAGTACGCCCAACATCGTCCCATGCCTCGTCCGCCTTTCCTTACTCACTCATTCAGTAGTAGCTCTACCCAAGCGCAGCTAGCGCGTTTGCGAGACGAATAGAGGAGGGCATACCATTGCATCACCAACGTGCGGGTTGAGTGTCCCTTAATCGGCCCCCGACGACGGCCTCACGTGGGTCTCACAAGGCAGTTCTTCGGCCTCGCATAGCAACCGGCGCTGGCCGCGTCGCTGAGCTAAGCTGCTTTGCTCGGCTGCCCTCGAGCGGAAACGCTTCGCCTTTCTCTCGAGGCACCCCCATGCGATTCCGGCTATCTCGATGGGGGTGACGCCCCAGAGCCACCCTCAGTTCGGATCGCTGAGATACCACTACTACAACTGACAACGTAACGCTTTAAGTTCTCCACCAACCCCAGACCTATTCCCATATCATCACTTGTATGGGCAGCATCCCTTCATATCAAGATGGCCGCAGATGACTCAGAAACACCCACTAATCCTTCGACCAAGGGACCTCGTGAAACCATTATGGGTTGCAACGCGCTTCGGAAAACCTGTCGCTATTTCAACGCTAGCTTTGTACATTTTTATTAAGTTCATTGCAAGTCGTCAAGTTCTGTATAAACATTTACGTGCCTATTGGGTGATCCTCTAATGAGGAAAATTGCGATATTCGCAAATACGAATACGTACCATATTAAATTCACCCGATCTGTGATGCATGTCTCTTCTGTTGTCATTTATTTTTTTTAGCTATTGAATTGCTTAGACATTTACAATAGTACAGTATCTATCTCCTATCGCACATCGATTCGAACAACAACATACCATAATTGACTATGCAATAAATTACTTATATTCGTGATGTACGCATACCTATACATAAATTGTAGCATGGCTTATCGGCCATAATTCTTATGCTCAGACCTATTCATGTCATCGCCAGCTTTGTGGTGGCGATATTATCCGTGAAGTTTTGTACTATTGTTATGAGCTCACTGGTTTATACCGCGCATATATAGACTGGGTCATTTTCCTCGAGATGTTCACCCGGGCTGTTCTATTGGTTAAACATGAATTTCAGATATAGCCATCGAGCCAGTCACTTTACACTTCTTTGAAACGAACCATATTAAATAGTTAAGCTTTTTCAAGATTACTTTTACGTGTCTTTCTTAATTAATTCTATGTTATTTTCTTATGTACTGACTTCTCGAATCTTAACATAATTCTAAGAACTATATATGCATACATAAATATATATAAAATATGTTACACCATTTTTAAACATTTATAAAAACTTGTGTGTGATGTTTTTTTTATAGTAACGCTAGCGCAATAGACTTTTGCTTAGAGTCCAATCATTGTTGACTAAAGTTCTTCTTAAGGTTAATATTTTAAGCTAATATTTAAAATATTATAGATAAAAACGGGTATGAGGTATTTTATTGGTTTATATCTAAAAATGATACCTACATAATTCATAATGTGCGGATGTGTGTTTTTCTAAAAGTTATGCACTTTGAATTTCTATGCAAAACATTGCTACTTGAGTATCACTTTATAACAAAAGCAAGTGAAACATCTCACACACCTGTACCTATATGATTTCAAACTATACAATTCTGTATAATTAGGTTGACAATTATTAAAATAAGTCCAACGTTCATTCCGTCCATTACTTCCTCCGATGCTGCATTATAATATTTTCAACAAGTAATACGACTGCGCGAACAGTGATCACAAAAATTTCTTTGCGCTGCTCCAGTCTAACACATATGCAATGACGCAATCAGCTTGCGTTTTATTGCATACTATTTTTTATGTATATTACAAATAGATATCGTAATAATTTACCTATAACGATAAATTAAATTTCGTTGTATCATAAAACATCTTTAGTATACCCAACTCTACTTAACTTCTAAAAGTCTGTATTAAAATTTTATTTCTCACTCATATCGTATGAATATATTTTGGATGGAGAGCGGAATTGAAGAGATCGTCTTACGGGGTTGCTTGCTGAACGAAAAAATTTGCGGGAGTAGTCTTTATAAGGAGTGATATAATCATTTGCCAATAAGCCCATTTTGAGTCGCTTGCGCGACCCTGACAGGCACCTCGCGTGATTTCATGAACGCGACCCACGGCTGGTCGATAAGCCATCTCGAAGGTCGAAGACCAATTCCCTTAAAGGCTCATGTCCTTGGTTGAAGAGTAGGTAGGATATCTATATATATAGAAATGAATTATTTGACTCTCCTGAATGAAATCTCATTACGTCGCCAATCAAAGGTAGGCGGCATCGTACATTTACTCTACACGTAATTCGTAATATAGGCTTAAGTAAAGGCCGTCTAAAATTTACCCATCTTTGGTAGTTTTGAATATGGTTTCATAAGGATACATTCATCGATATGAGCGCGAAATTAGCTGGAATTTTTACAAGAAGGATTTTATTTTTATACGCAATAAAAGTGATTGCTTCAGAAATACTTGAATGAAACCATTATTAAGCAATAGGCGTTACGACAACACATGAGTAACTTGTCACTCTTTTTTTCATATAGAATAGGTTATTTATTTCCGCATATTATTGTTTTGATAAATGATAACTCATATTTTTTAGTTTAACTAGAGTCTATTACTAGGTAGAGTAGGTCCACCCAGGTAGTTGAGAGAATTGAACCTTCTGGTAATGGGAATATAAAATCCTCGGGAATATCTATTTATCCGTTATCCCTGACATTATAAAATTGTCGAGAATCAGTGTGTCTCATACTAAAAACCGCACACCGAAAATGATTGTACTTTCAGAGTAGCTGCATTTATTTGTTAAACGAGTAAGTAGATGCTCTCATACTTAAATGACAGACATGTGAGGATTCACATGGCTAGACCGGCGGCACTTTATAAACTAGGAAAATGAGCTCGTAGCGTGGAAACTCAAATTGGATATTATCGAATAATATATCAGCCAGCTTCCTGGGAACATGCCTTCTTAAAACACCCACATAAAGATAATGAACTTCTTAGGAAGTGGGTGCCTGACTAAGCGCAGAGTAACCTTTATGCGAGATTCTTTGAACAACGTTTCGCCAAAATTAAATTATATGCGGTACAGTAAAGGAAGCATGATCTTAGAGATGACGATTTCGAAAGAAATCTAAAAGAGACTGATTTGAGATTCAAAAAGGATCACGACTAACGTACATAAAATATTATTCAGCCAACATTTCTTTTGGTATAGTACAAAGTCTCCAAACCTCTCTTTGCATTTTCGCCTTTCCCTTGCCTACGCCTCAGAACCCTTTAGGAAAAAAACAGATAGTTTGCATTTGTCATGTGTTACTACCTCAATATCAACATAATATGTTTAATACGTGGTCTGTTTTCTCACGGGCCACCTAGATAAAAAACGTTAAAATTAATCGATTTCGACACATTCAAACGCATAACGTGTTTGAGTGTGAGTGTATCAATCCTTATAATGTGCTTGAAACATTCAAACACATTCTAATCAGGAGGTCGAATTGATTTCATATGTTACAAATTATTTTGATAGTTTTCACTTTCCAGGATCAGTAAACTTTCTCATACTTATACAAGATTTAATATGTAAAAAAACTAAAGCTCCGGGCAGCACAAGGCAATCGTAAGAAGTGAAAATATAGGAATTTATCTACAGTTGCCTTTATTCTCCTGACAGCGTATTCCATCTTTCCCTATCTCGTCTACGTTTTCGTGCTTATCACAGGCCGTTACAAGTAAGCCTTTTCATCGATGCCCATATAATGAAAAATTACATTTTTGAGTACACTTTTGTGTGCATATTCAAAGGTTGCTTCCGGGTTCATCCCTTCCTTGCTTGTTTCCTAGATAAACACACAGTGGAGTTGGCTCACATTCAAAAGATAAGCAAGTAAAATCATTCAATGAGCAAGGGCGTTGGGGCAATATGTCGGTAATATTCATCGTATACTCCGCTCGTATTTGAATACTGTACTTGTAAGCTGTTCAGGATATGAGATGACATCACCAAACGACGCGTTCTTTCAAATTGGGCTTGATTTTGTTTAGTCGTAGTTTTCGCCGCTTGATTTGAATTGCTTTACGACAGGCGGCAGGGATCCCCGCCTCTATAAACCTACACACCGCAACGTCCAATAGAGGGCATCGGGGTTGAAGCTGTATGATCTGGGTATACGTCGTTGGTGATCCATCTAATCAGGCTAGTTGGATCAACCACTACCACAACACTATTTATAATGCGCAATGAAGCCTTGCAAGCGACTTGATTTTAAGTCGCCGCCAATCGCCCTAGACAAATTGTCAACAAAACTTAAAATACATGAGAAAGAACAAGAACCATAAGTGGGAACAAGAGGACAGCTTCTGTGCGTTTACAACCAAGTGCCTACAATAAATAGTCTAATCTATATGTGTATGGCAAGCCAGACGATATCTGACTCTTAGGGCAACGTTGCGTGCATTCCAAAGTTGCAATTCATTCTTTGTTTACACTGGGAACCTTCGGTAATAAACTGTTGAGGTAACAGTCTTCACCAATTGTGGGTCTGTCTATTCCTACTAGTCTGTAGTTATCGCCTGCAAACATAAACAATTAACCATAGGCGATAAACATATGCGATATACCAACTTCCCTGTTCTCGATTTCACAGGCCTCTCTCTCTTCACTTTCTTTCCTGCATTATTTCAGTGACTGTCGGGGGTCTCATTTTCGCGTAGCCCAAATCCTGCAATGCTCCAGCGGCAGTGTTAAGTGCATCGAAGCCGCGAGCTTCGATTGCAGCGCAGCATGCGATCCCCTACTATCGCCTGCTAGAGAAACACCCCACCAGCCCTATCTCAGCTCACCTCACCAGCACTACGTCAGCTCACCCCACCAGTCCTACCTCAGCTCACCCCACCTAGCCACTCCTTTACCGTAATGGCCAGTTCAAGCCCGCCCCTGTAAAAATGCCCTCCTATAGAAGAGATATACCGCTCACATTGGTCGTATTTACATATTGGCTTGCACACGCTTTGCAGAACCCCGACGGCCATTCAAGGTGCAGCAAAGTTCGAGCAAAAAACTGACTTCGAACTGACCTCGAAACTGACTTCGAAACTGACCGAATCAGAAACTGAAAGTAATTTTCAATTGATACAACAGGAAGCTCATTCTTTTCTACGGTCAGGGTGAACCAGAATCGCGCATTCATATGTTTCTTTGCATTTTCCGAGTTTACTGCCTAGGTAGTTTCGACACAATCGCGGTGACCGGGGATATAAGATAAAGCTAATCGTGAAACGCCTATTAGTTTCATAGTTAGGCAATACTTAGACGTTAGTTACCACTAGTTAGAATGAACAAGGTATGAGAGTTTGCTCCTCTGTTTTGTGATATGTCTGTCTAAGTTTTAGTTTAAGTAAATAGTGATTAATGTCTATGAAGAAAAGCTGCTTTCATCATTTTTCTTGCGAAATGTATATTTTCTGCATATGGTTAGAAAAAGACAACAGATTAGAATACGAACTAAGTATTGTGCTTAATAATATAGTTGGACTCCAGGCAAGAAATTCACCAATATGGGTATAGACTAACAAGAGGGCAGATCTTTTGATTTTTTGACGATAATATTTAGAAGCCGAATTATGCAGTTCAACACTATTTCGCCTGAGTTTGCTTCATACCTAGATGCGTATCGCAGTGAAACTCCTTTAGTGTGCCTAAATTTATATAAGAGGGCAAATTTATCTCTAGGGAGTGCCTTTTCAGCGCACAGTGTTCTCTTCTACGCGGAAAAACGACCTTTGATCGAACCTAATTGGTTACATGTTTTGTTTATTTTCTTTAGGTTTGGCGGCGAATTATAACTGTATGGCATTTATTTCGTTCAATGAATGAATCATTCCATACACAATCCAATTCGACAGGCATTTTCTTTAAAACCTAGCTAGTTTTTTATATACCACCAATATATCATCCGTCAATCTGAATAAGGAACTAAGGACAGAAATAGTAAAAGCAGTCGCAAGTGCAGTAAAGAGTATAAAAAAACTCATTTCAAAGGAGAGTTTTCTAGAAAATGTTGCTGATTCGTATTTCACATCTAATCGACGCGGTATGTCTCGCTAATTCATCACAACGTAGACGTTGCAGCATATACTTACTGGATAAACTTATTAAATGGTTATGGCATTTGAATCCTGTACCGAGCACGGTTCCATCATTCACAACAAAATCAGTAAATTCTACTAGACTTGTTACTCAAGAGTCTGTTTCGACTGTTGCTTAATTTGGCATGTCTAATTTGAATAAGCTGCTTTTAACAGGCTAGATGGAAGTACTACCCGGTCATCCCTGTAAGCTGCATAAGGCGCTATTCATTCAATAAACGTATTTCAAAGAGCAACTCACATTTATCTCGTATTCTATATGTTGGCCTCGCCTTATCTGTAAAATAACTTTCCACACACTTTGATCCTCATGATGAGCGCCGGATAATTACATCCTTATTTACATCATTGCATAAAGTGTAGTATCAACATATATACGGACATGTTAGACAGACCTTCATGCCTCCTGTCACTGCTACTGCAAGCGAAATACGGGACTCAGATAGTTGCGCCTACTAAATCAGCAGAATGAACCTTTCAAAGCACGAGACAAATAGTTCAATGCGCTGTAATAATCAGTGCATACTCTTCCATGCAGCCCACTACCTATTTGAAACTGCTTGTTGCACCTAAATAGCCAACTCGGTGTGAATACAGTACGAGGCCATATTAAACAAAGCCGCACTTCATTATAATGTAGACAATGCCTACGCCCGGATTTGGACACGCCCTCCTGTGTAATGTACGGCAAAGCAGACTGTCTACACCCAACAAAGTCTGCCTACCTAACGCACCATTCTGAATTCGTATCAACATCATTGAATTTCGATTACCAAGCGTTGAAACTCGGATCCGACCCCCATTATGAATTACCAATTTGAAAGAAGATGTACGGAGTGCATAGCAGGCGAGCAAGGTTTAAATATTTATGTACGTAAAAAACAGGCCAGAAAATTTTCTAGGATTTTAACATGGCTTGCGCATTAGCTCATATGTTTTGTTAGGGATACTGATAAGGTGTAACAGATTCCTTTCATTTATTCGTTAAGAGAAAAAGCACAGGATGTTGAACAAAAGCGGTATATGCCTGAAAAAGGAAACATAGAAAAATTGTCAATTTTAGCTCACCAACAGTCTATCTTAGATACACCTAAAAATAGCTCAATGACAAGGAGTGTCTAGTAGGATAAGCTATATCTCCAAGAAGGTTATATTTAGGTTATCCTAAAAACAGGTAAGTAACCGAGTCTTCGGGACTAAACTGTGTTTGAAAGTACCAATCGTTAAAGACATAGTCCCTTAAATAGCTTTTCTTCATGCATTTCTCTCATTGCATCTCTCTCTTACGGCTGGTGCAATTGGTTCATGGGTTACACTGTTCGTGTATAAAAAGTTTACTCATTTTCCACCGTTATGTTTACGACGTATATCCGCCTGGACAGCCTAACTGCGCCGATATCGTTGAACATTCCTCCTGGTTTATACAACCCCATTTAATAAAATCTGGGTTAACGAAGCTTCCGAATCTTGTTCCCCAAAGCTAGCCATTCCCTTTTCACTCTCTACGTCCTACATAGATAAACGGATTACATTTTAGGTCGTGCTACAATTTATTCATAAATTACGTCTTTCTAGTGTTCTGTTGCATCATCTCTCGTCAGAGTCGACTCAAGCTGCCGCATGGAGCCGCCGTTTGGAACAACAGCTTGGATGAAAGTAGAAGGTAAGTTTTACACTCTTAGATAAAAATCCCTCGCCCTGCTAGGGGAAGTCTCCGTTCCAGCCATCATAGCAGCCGTAGAATATTCGACAATAGAGTGAGTCAGGCGCTTAAATCCAAACTCGAGACTGCTTGCAAGGATTCATGAGGAAAATGAGCCACACCGTTTTATACAGTGTAGATAGAAAACTTTTTGAACAAAAATATAAAAAAATAAAAACCGCATACGAGACAACCATTATGCATGTTCCCTGATTTAACGTAATCGAATGCAATGATGCATTGAACTGTAAAAGAAATACATTTGTGTCTTTTACCGTCCGTTGGAAGGAGAATCAGGAGAGCCCGAAGTCAGTTATCCTTTCAGATACGAATGTCTTCACACTGAGTCAGTTGCTCAAGTTTATCTGCTCAGTCGCCTTCCTAGTTCGACTCTGGCAACGCGACTTAAATGGGAAACCGAGCATGAGGTTGGGCAGTGTGGCAGGGGTTCGGCCTCTCTGTACTCTCCGGTACGCTCCACTAGTCTGCTTCAATGACTTGGTGCATCGAAGAGCCCAGCAGAGGTCGGCTCTGGGGGCCTGTAGCGACGAGTCAGAGGTTCAAATCGAAAAGTCCACACGCAGAGAACAAGTAGAACACAGCTAGACGAATGCGAATTTATGTGGAGAGGATTTTCGGGGGGGAGCGAGTTCAGGCGAAGGGTGCACAGATATTGCTCAGTCGGGCGTAGATGACTTTTATGAATAAGAAACCCTCTAGGAGGACGTTACATATCCACAATGCTCCAAATGGAATATAACTCCAAATGGGACAGCGAGAAGCGCAACGCTTTTTGCGTAGGTTCTTAGCCCACTGGGAAACTGGGGCTCAGGAGCGACATGTGCGACAACGAACAACCGTGTTGGAAGGATTGCACTGGTGCGAAAGGGTTGTAAATTTACTTCTTACAAATATTTTACTAAGATTGTCTAGGTAGAACGTTTAACCAGACCTCAGATGGAAATACGTTTTGATTGGAACAGCATTTTTACGATATGTAAGCTGAATAAATCAGCTGATACCAAGAAATTATTCTGTTATCAAGAAAAAAATTCTCTCAACACGTAGGTGCACGCGATATTGTTAACCGCTGTACGTTATACGGAAGCAAAAGGGTTATTACAATATCTGTTTAGTGGCCTAAATTTATCGTTGCAACTAGACTTCAAGTGTTCCAAGAATTTTGAATTACCGTCAGATGAGTAGCCAGATGTATGTTTTTGTTTCCTGTAGTAGCATTTTTGCACAAGAGAAAACGACAATAGGCTTATAGCGAGTTAAATTAGATAAATACATAAATACAGGCGTAATAAAACGAATAAATAAAGCGAATTCCTCGATTTATGCCTGGCACAACAAAAGCCCCAAGACATTTGATGACGCTGAAATAAGGTCGTACACAAATTAACTTCATCTGAACTCCCATAACTAGGAACATGCCTTGGCATAGGAGGCATGGGGTAGCGATGGTTCTGACGAGTAGTCATTTAAATAAATAATTCGATCGCAACAAAATTCAGGCGATCCAAATTATCGCAAGCAGCCCGTAGCGCTTCGTCTATACCACCAGGCTGTATCGCTCCTTCATCGCCAAAAATCGATCGCCGCTTCTGCGCAGTTCCCGAAGCTCCCGGTTCATTTCTAATGCTTGCCTTGTCGTTGTATGAAGTCTGAAATAACGCTAACGATATAATGCGTATTTAATAAATATCTCCGCGCACTATAAGCAAACATTCAGGTCCCAAGATGCACGCATGCGCATTGCTTCTATGATGTGCCTCCCCTTCTGCGTCATTATAATTAAGCAAATCAATCGATGCGTAGCTGGACATAATAGATGACAATGTGTGTTCGTTTGTGGCAAAAACCAATGTCTGATGGATCGTTCGAGTCCTAAGGGGTTCGCCGCATCAGGAACACGCCGAGTACCGAAACCATTAGGGGTACTGTAAAAGAATTTTGATTGATCAGTTTGTTCATTTGAAGCAAGAAGTATAATTTGTATTGATGTATGCAATATTTGCACAAAATGTTAAACTTATTACAATAGGCACAAAGTTTACATATTCTTTAACAGCTGATATTTACGCGCCCAACGATCACGAGAAAAAGTAATATTGTCGCTTAGTGTAAGAGCGGGGTATTGGTTTATTCGGGCTAGAATGTGCATATAAGATAAGGATTCTATTTTCCTGACAATGAAAACTTTATGCATAAACTAAAGGCGCTTAGTATTTGCATGCTTTGTAATGTCTGGTTTAAATAATAATACACATTTTTTTTGCCTTTAACTAACGGTATGAGTGAACGAACTGACGAACTAAAAGACGAACTAAATGAACGAACCAAGAGTACGAACTGGAGGTGACTCTTAGAGCTGCTCTAAGTAGACGAACCCTCGACGAAACACCTGAAAACAATTTAAGGCAAGGAGGACGTTACTAAATCCCTCTAAGCAGATAAGGTAATGAAGAAAGCTGCCATTCTACCATATGTAAATAAGTATTCTGAATTACTTCAAATCCAATGTTCGATGATGACTGCTCAGCCACAGTACGGTGGCCTGCTTACATGTCTCATCTAGGGAAAAAATTTGAAACGAAAACCAATATTTTTTTGTGATGTCATTAAAAATTAGTGCTAAAATGTCCACTAGTTGCCGTCCTTTATACTCGCTATCGAAGCGTACCCACCAAATGGGCAAGGTCTGTGGACAATAGCTCTAAACTGTGTGACCACCATAGATCACGAGGACCACCTCTAATTCTCCTACGTTGGCAAAATGATAAACGATGTTTGACCAACATCCCTGAATAGCCACCACTTACAGTTTATACATACGTACGTATGCGCAAGCGGAAAGAGTCGCCGTACTATCGCAATTAGTTTAGCACGACACCGGTCTATAGTCCGCACCCTTCATGGCGCCCCAAAAGTCCCCATTTTGTCCCAGGCGGACTGATAGCAGAACTATGACAGCCTCGTAATAGTCCTCTAATAGGTCACGTGGCCACCTCCTAGAGAACACCGCCGAATTGCTTCCATTTCTGTTTGTGGTGGTGCTAGTAGTGGTGCAAAAAGCTATTGTGTGAAAATAACAGTGACAACAGCAGCAACTGTGACCGCTTCGAAAATCGTCTATGGGGCTCCTCAGAGAACAGGTCAGAAAAAGCCGCTACGCCACTCTTCAAACTCGCAACCAACACAATGAATTATAATACATGCCAAACCTTATTACCAGGTTCACTGTTCTTACATTATGATTATTTAGAGGGAGAAAGCGAGCGAGAAGAAAAGAGGAAAAGGGTTGTTTCAATTAGTTTCATCATCAAAATCCGTGAGTGGATTTATAGGGACGATTAAAGGGCTGATTAACTATTGCAGATTCATCGAATGTAAGGTTCGGTAGCACGATTGCTAATTCACATAGACATATTTGCGAATTGCCAATGGGACATATTTGTAGTCACCAAAACGATAAGCGATCCTATCGATCAGGTAAATTTATGTTACACTTGCTTGGATGTGTCTTTTTAAAATACATATATAAGTATTTTAGTCAAGACATGTCGAAGATTAATCTTTGCAGTCAAAGGATTACCTGATAATACGACGGTGATTTTTATGCCGAATGTTATACAGTCGCTTATGCGCAACAGAGTTATAGACTCGACGGGACAAACACATTGGCTCTTTTAAGTAATGGCCCTAAGTAATACATAGTATGCATCGTTTGAACATCTTAAAAGAAATCAATAGAGGTCGTCAATTATTCGGATTCGTATCTCAATTCATATCGGGCTTTGTGCCATCGATACGTGCAATACCACCTATGCTGCGATCGCTAAATTAGACAAGGCACGTCGGCCATGTCGGGGAAATATTTAAATCGACTTCTCTAACCGCCCTGTTATCCCATTTTACTCTCGGGGACGCTCAAATAGGGGAATAGAGCACACGTCTATTATTCATTTTTCTCGGTTCTTCGTGCTGCTTTTCATCTTTCAAGAGAAATAACAAACTATCCCGGCTCAAAACAGCTTATAAGCTTCAGATATAGGCCCAGTCATCCTTCCGTCTATATACTTATTTTGACTGTCTCAATTGTCCTTTGCCAGCGAAATTATCCTCACCCCTTACGCCACCGTTGGACTCCCTCAAAGTCGGCGTAACAAGAAAGAAACACCAAGGCACTCACCCATCCTTTAACTAAACCACCTCAAACATCCGCGGAACGAAGAAAGTCGAACAGTTGGCCAACAATGCTACGGTACCAGTACGTGCTCAGCATATATGTTCTCCGATGTACAACGATGAGAACGAGCCCCCCCAAGTATATTCGATTCTACTGGTTGGTGAATAACATCGTAAAACATACATCGAGTTGATGGAACGAACTAATCGTGGCGTTGTTACCAATAATCGTCGCCTGTTTATCTGGTATTAGCGAGGGCAGAACGAGCCACAAAACTGTGTAAGTTTGGACTTTTTCAAAACAGGTGTCAATACTTTCTGCGGCAAATACTCCTGCTATAAATACTCTTCAGAAAATTAGTCACAATAGTATAGGAGACTGCAGGCCCGAAAAGGCATCCGTCAAGATGCACCTTTAAAACCAGTGCAATCGGTTGGCAAATATTTGATTTCTTGTTACACCACCAAGCTTCCAATTGACGTTTATCCCTCCAATAAAATAGACAAATTAAAAAAGTCCCTTTGAGACAATATAGAGAATAATTTGATGAACGTACCTGAATCGTTCACTCAAACCGATCTGGTGCATAATTCCTCAATAAGTTATGTCAGTTTATATAATTTAAACATATATATGTTTTTCTAAATAAGTTGTAATTACCGCATACGTCAGATATGAGGTGACGTAGAATAAAATTACCTACACAGATTGGTGATACTATAAAATATAACTTCAATCAACGTGCCTTCCCGCTTGATAATATTTCCTTGGAACATGACGGTGAAATTATGAGCATTGGTGTTTCGTCCAATCGAATTCACCTCAACGCCATCATTGCGAAAGGGGTCACTGCGAAGATCTCTTTCTGGACTTCCTTCACCTTCGTGGGCAAAGCAAAAGTAGAGATGCTGCTACTTCTACCTCTAATAGCGGCCCATACCAGCAGGGTTCGAAATAACTTACCCACTTTCGGACCTTCGTGCCGTATTGATTCTCCATCAAGCCACGCACGTCCAACTCTCTTACGCGAGGTATGAGCTAGTGAGGGAGCTCGTGTCAGAGCTGCCCCTGTTTCATACATACTACGATGATCCTATACCTGTTGCAATCTTGATTCTATCACTTCGTTGCCTTTCCGGGGTTTGCCTTCGTACCGTATAATATCGGAAGCCCTCTGACCTCGGATGCGTGGTAGAGGGCTTGTGCAGCTCCGGTTGAGCAAGTCAGATAGTCTATCTGTCGACTACTCCAGCCATCCCGATCAGATTCGCAGACCATACATGCACCAGCCGATGCGCTCAGCTAATCCATTACCTCCAGAGACATTGCTCGAAACAGTACTTCCCCCACAAAAGCAAGACGTTAGTTACCGTTCACCAAATACGCATAACGTTACTGCCATACACTGATGGATATTAGATAGTACTAAATGAATCGCTATCGATAGCAATGCATAAGTTTTTTTGTCTAAAGACTGCAAACGTTTTGTATGTGTGTGGCGTCTGCAGCATTGACAAACAAGCATTATTCATATTTTATTATTATAAATCACATTGTTCAAAGTCAATTACTGGCCTTGAAAGATAAATTTTAGATGCATCCAACTGTGCGAAAAACTCATCCTTCTAATTGCCCCACCAGAGTAGTTTACTACGTATTGGACTGTGCTAAATTTACTGTGTTCGCCTCACTCCGAAGTGTACTAACGGTGTCTGAATAGTGAAACTTGTCTGAATAGTGAAAGTACAAGTAGATAAAATAAAAAATCCTGCACTTAATTCCTAAATTTACCATCATATATTTATAAGTATATTACTCTCTCTTTTACTCTCTCTCCCTTTTTGTCATATAGGTAAAATACTATAAGTTGATGTTGTTATTTCATTTTTTCCGCGCGACAATTTAATTCAATCTAAATCGATCTTGCGCAATTTTGCTGCCCAGCTGACGCTCCTAAAGCCTTCACCTGAACTTCAGCATATATTTTCAATTTTATTCAGGAACTGCATCGGTTGCCAGTCGGCCGCTACCTTCGTTTCAATATCACTGTGCACGAAATTTGAGAACACCCTCGAAAGCTTTCTCCACTTCAAAATTCTGGAGACCCCATCTAGGCACTCTCAGAGCCATACAACCATGCACACAGACATATCCTATCATTGTAGTCTCATGTCGCTTTTAATATCACAGCTCCTTATTCGTCCGACGCTCAGACTTAAGAGGCTACAGACACTTCTTTTCCTTTTGACTACCTTCTTCAATAAAATGAAAATCTGCTTTTGTCTCGCACAACTGCTGCTGCAATTATGACATCATGTACGGGCTCTTAAAGCGCTTTACCAAGTCTAATATGCAAAACTGTCACCTTGGCGCTATTTTTCCTAAAAAAATCACCTCTGGTTAAGAGCTTCGGGTGCACTAAATTTAAGTATGCCTTATCAATGACCTACCTAAAGACAGAGTAGAAAGAGAGAGAGAGAACAAGTACATAAAAACAATTATACTTTTGTTAAAGAAAACGTTTCTCGTAATTCTATATTTGCATACCGGTTTAAAGGCTATTATAGATGGATAAACCTTTGTGACCTGAGATATACTATTAATCAGTTTCTATATTTGTGTTCGTATATTCCTCCACCGAACACATGTATGTGCATTTTCTTAAACAATGTAATTTCAACCTATGGATGGATGACGTCTCGCCTTAAAGAATGCGCCTGTCTAGAATACCTGGGTCAGAGTATTCGAGAAACGGTGTGAGCATGTGATGGGTCTCTAGCTCTCTTCTTTTTCCAGCACGCTCGTTAACCCAAACAAAACCATTTTTAAAAAGGGGTCTGTTTTGAAAAATCAATGGGTGTACTTTATCTCAATGATACTAGCATCTAAGCAACCACTTATAAACAAAGCTGCTCTCGTATAGAGTCAATTACTGACGTGACACTCCTGTAATGCAGTACTCATAAACGAGTAGAAAACAAAAACGGATAGGGCTAGGAGTCCTCCTATTAACTCAGAGAGAACAAAATAGTTAGTATGGCTAGCTATTTACTTTTTTGGTAGGCCTTTTTAATCGGACGACCTTTGAAAAATCGTTTTCAAACATAAGCAGTCTAGTTTGGCTTCTCTTAATTTAAGTAAGAAAGCTGGACGATTACATCCGGACAACTCTAGAGCGCAATATTTTTGCTATACTTATCGATATCTGCTTACAATCGACAGTCTCGCTTTGACACGGGATTACTTGGTTTTCTCAGGGCGTCCACCGAGGCCTTGGATTTCCAGACGTAGAGGGTTCGCTCCGTCGCCGACTGCTAAGTGCGACTAGATCAAAGGGAAACAGTAAAGGAGCAGCGTTTCCCGTAACGTACCATCGGCTGCTCGTTCGGCCGTCGTGTGCATCGCACGAACGATGACATTATGTACGATGATGAATAATGTCATGCTTGGCCGGACGCCCTGCATGGATCTCCCCGTCTCTACTCGATCCTCTGTCCGAACCCTCGACGCGTGTAGACGGTGTAGAATGGCCATGTAAGTGTGTAACAACCGTGGATGGCCACGTAAGTAGCGATAATGCACGAAGCGACTAAAGTCATGGAGCTGCGCTTCCTCCGCCTGCCTGTCTGCTCCTTTGCCCAAGGGCCCGCTCGCCTGAGCGCCGCTAAAGGGATACACGCCGAATGAAACTAAAGGTATATTGTACGTGTGTGTATGATAGGGTGGCAGAGGGCGGTTTACCAAGGGCGTTGGCGGGCGGCCGACAAGTATGGGCGTTGTAAGGCGACGCAGGGGAAACAGTGTTTTCTGTGAGCGATGGCTCCGTTGAGAGCCTCCAGCTACAGTACTGACTCGGCCGCTCAGCTAACCTAGTGATAACAGGGGAACGGCGGTACGAAACTCCAGGCCCTCGGTGATGAGACCCAGCACTGTACTGCATAGTACAGTATAGCAGAACTCTGGCCTCATAGCTTACACTTTATTTAACGGCGAGGAGCTACAAAGCGTCGTCTTTTACATTTTAGCTACGGCACCTGCCGCCGAGGCTACTTCGACTGCAGCAGAGCTGAAGGCGTTCTTCAGGAAGTGTCAATGCACCGTTAACGCCTGTTACTCCTGAGCTCGGTCGCCGTTCCGGTTCGTTTTTCTCTTTCAATCATCTTGCCTTTTCCAAAAAACGCCATGACTGGCGGTTTCGGAATAAAGATCGAACAGAAATATCAGAATTCCTAAATGAATGCTACAATTGTGAATTGTTCAACGTTTTCCTTGACGTCAGTTGTCATTATAAAGCTCAGCCCTAACGTTAAATTTACAACTTCTTTAAGAAAATACTACATTACAGATCTTTAATCTGTGACCATGCGCGATAACGGATTCCAGTCTCGAATTTCTACATACGAAATTGTTTACTAGAATGCGGATGTGTTAACAAATGTTTAAAACAAACTCCGCAAGTATACGGCCGGCGAAACACAATAATAATAATAATAATAATAATAATAATAATTATTATTATTATTATTATTATTATTATTATTATTATTACTATTATTATTATTATTATTATTCTTGTTGTATATAAATTTGAACGAAGTACTATTATTTAGTGCATACTGGACGTAATATATATCTTCGTATTGCGAAGTTACAAAGATTTAGCAGGTTTGCACCACCATTTATATTGTGCTCGGTTCTTTAATGTTGCCAGGGTTCGACACGATTACCCCTCGCTCCGGGGGCTGATGCTCTCTATTGCGTGTCACTGACTAGCTTCTGATAGCCAACCCCGTTAGACGGGTATCTACACCTCGGTGAAAGCGGTAGCGACCATACGTAGACACATGCGGGGTTGCGGACCGCAAAACTATTGACCCAACCCAACGAGCGAAAAATGATTCTTCCGATAGCAGGAAACTATCTTCTGAGGGTGCCGACCCGACTTTCGGTGGCCGCATGGCCCTATTTCTCGCAGACAAATTGGCCTCAACACCACGAGACGTGGTTGTGCTACGAAATCCGCACTCACCGAGCTCACCATGTTTAGCGCACATGAGAATTTCATGCGTACAGTTCCACATAAAGGTTAATGTGCGAAGATACCTCTCGAAGAAAAGTCACTCGATGCAGCTGTGATGCCACTCTAATTCTCCTAAAGTGCAAAGCGTCATGTACCTCAGCGTGATGGAGCTCAGCCTGGACTCTGTCTTGATCGATGAACACCCGAATTAATAAAATGGAGACTAAATGAGTGTATTCTCTTCGACAGATAACGAGGGTCGTTCGTTCAGTCCAGTGGACTGGGCTACACACTGGTCGTCCTGTGGCCGTCCTGAAATCGACACTTGTCCATGTAGTTAGGAAAAAGTGTGCCACATTGATAAGACAAAATTAAAAATCGACGTGTATTCTACTAACATCATTATACGATAGTTTATGTTAAGAAATTAAATGTTAGACTTGTTCCAAAGGAGAATATGGTATGGCCAGACCACTTAACAACCTGACTCTATACCACTTTCTAATCAAACCAAGGCGATTTCTGATCATAACGATCATATAAGGCACACAACACCGCACTATTACGCACCAGGACCTCAACCATTATGGCACCATGGTCTCAACATGAAACACAAACGATCCACGCCACAGCGCGTACTATCGTGTTCAATTTAGGATCCAAGATTGACTTCAGATTAACCGTTAAACAGCTTTTTAATTGAACCTAGTGACCCGGTGTCATAAATCTGTGACTGCAATGAGTTGGAATATGTATTGGAATACCTGTCATTGTCCTGCATCCAACGTTCATCGTCATGCATAATAATGAATTGGATGCGAATCGAGCTACGGGATAAGGTACAATGGAGCGACAAACTGGTTTAAATGGTACGAGCCCGCCTCAATTTAGCAGGAGACTGAAACACCAGGCAAATTGTAGCGTATATGACTCAGCAAGAATAATCGCACCTCTAGCACCTTTTGTGCCCCAGCCTCCGGTCTCCCACCCCTATGTTTCCTCCCCCCAAACTAGTCTGCACATAGCAGGCAGTATAAGGCCATTGGAGCACAATCGGCCAACAGCACGAAGAGTCGACCCTCGTCTTCATCATGGGATTTGACTGAAAGGGGCGATTGGACAAGCCCTCATGTTCCCCCACAATGTCCCATAGTGCGACTCGTCATTGGGTGAAATGAAGCGCACACTACGGCCTCTACCAGCTCCTCCTTCTGAACCCTTAGGCGTCAGGCCCCCGGCCCCTTCAGTTCGTAGCCCGCAATGGTGACTCACAGGAAACAGACTATCGCTCTGTACTTGAAGCTCGTCGCTTTCGCTGCCCCACTGAACTCGACTTAACTCAGTGCCGATGAGCGCTCAGGAAGTACTCGCCTAGCTAGCCAACTGTCAAATCAGTTCTCCGCCCCATTTATCCTCAACGACATGTCCCTTTCTTGAGTCCCCCGTCGGCTGAGTCGCACTAGCTTGAGTCCAAACATGCTCTGCGTTCTGGTGCAGCCGACTGCCTTCATCCACATCGATTACTAAGCAAATTAGCGAGTCTTGGAAGTGTAATTCACTGTCAGTTTCCACCGTATGATACAAGCAGATTGCGAGATATCGAAATCTTTAACGCTGGTAGTTATAAGCACCATCTCATTCGAATTTATAGCAACTGTTGACTAATTAGCATTGTTATTCTCAGCTAAAGAAGAAATAAAAATTTTTTAATTCATTTGAATTATCTGTTGTACTAAAAATTTGCTGGCTAACTCAAAGACAATTCGGAAAAAGCCACGGACCCGACCTGGAGTGAATGACCCGAACTCATTTCGGCTTTGGGTCCGTCACATGACACACGCCAAGTGATGCATCAAAACTATATCGGATTGTAAGTTTGACAATCCTTACATTGCTAGCTGTTTCTACTAATTCGCAATTCACACAAAGCCCTAATAGGATTTGAAGCTCAGTATATGAATAATTTTTTTTACTGACAAGTTGCGATCCCCTTGTTATATAAGGTCGTTTTATCAACTCGAGGTGCTTACTCGACTAAGCTGACAAGTAACGCCAAGAGCAGTGTGTGGGAGTGCTAACCTTATGGTGTGTTCCTGGTGCAAATAGCAAGTTGACAAACTTGAATTCCGTAAAGGAACACTCCAGTCAATTTTATTTTAACATAGGTTTCGTTTACCTCCGGCATTTATGAAACATTGACCTAAAAAATAACACACAAGTACATTTATATATACCAAAAAAACACAGGATATCGTTAGTTATCAAGTGTTTATATGAAGAGATTCGATCCGCAATTCGCTATATCCTGTTGTATGTGGCTTTTCACAAAATCGATACACACATGTGATGTTCATTTGGGACCTTATTTTTATAACATTGGCCGACATTTAGATCGGTAGTTGATACCATAGAAGCCTTAATGCATACGACCATTTAAGGTCATTAGCCAAGGTAGCTATAAACTGTGTAAGGACATCTCTATATAGCCACACGATCCGTAAAACACATATTATTCATATTGGTACCCAAATCAGTTCGCATCACTATTAAAAAAATTGATGTATCCACCAGTTACGACAAATGCGGATGCGGGAAAAGTTCCCAGGTTTCTTGTTCTCCTACTTTCTTTCAATGATACTTGAAACCAAGCGTAACACCTGTTGTTGCAAAAATATCTCTTATCTCTTTGTTTGTTGTTGGAACGCCAAAACAGATAAGCTATGCGACAAGTGTTCTCTTCAAGCTGCGAAATTCACCCTTTCAAGTTGTCCCACTCGTCCGCCGCGTTGTTAGGATCAGGCTCAGATACACCTCGTTCAAGCCTCGCGCCTCAGGGCGTATGAACACATATACAAGTCTCGTTATGAGGACAAAAGATAACTCATCTTAGGATAGGAAGCCTCATTAGGATGCTATTAGTCGCTCAGGCGACGCTCGGGTACTCCGGTATCAGCGGGGTGGAGGCACAGGAGTATAGGATGTGTCCAGTGGTGTGATGAAGAAGGTGGCTGAACACCAACCGACTGACTAACACCCCGGGAATGCCGGTGACCGGCTCATTGCAGAAGGGAGTTCTGCGTATTGAATGAAGAATCGAGAAGGAGCTGGGGGTTTGCTCCACAGGGTGTCTCCCCAGAAACGAACGACTTTATACTGGTCCACCGCCTATCTCGTGCTACCTTGCAAATGGTATATTTCAATGGCGTGTGTAACAGCTGGAAGGATGCTTAGCTGTATAGATATGCGAAAGCTTAATAACCAAATAACGATCGTGATGAGCTGAATAGGCGGGAAACGATAAACTAAGACTGTCTACAGTAACCCTATGCATATTGTTATTAAATACATATCCCCAAAAGAGGACATTTTTTGCGTGAAAAACATATTTTTTGCTGGCTTACTATTGTGGCCGTTATCTTTTTACGTATTTTGCAAATATTTCTTTTCTATTTTTGGACACATTCGAGGATCATTGGTTTCATCCGTAATTATTTGTACTACGATTTCTATCATCGCATTTGCTTTCGTCAGCTGGCTACACGTTTTCACACATATACAGCACATATACAGCACATATTTCACGAGCGTGCTCTTTACGAAATTTTCTTCTCCTTCTGGATCTCGGCTATGGATCCAAGAAAACGATTTTTAGATAAATAATAACATGTATGTTTTTCTGAAAATATAATATTCTTATGCATAAGCAAGGTAGTCTCTTTTAGGATTTTGAAGAGGTTGGGCAACACTGTTTAAAGATTAATTGACTCGTAAACAATCGCTAGCTTACTTCCAAATTCAAATAAACGTTTAGTGATTATAATGAAGTCTAATAATTATGAATATGTAAACAATTTTCAAACGGTATACTCTTATGCAACCAAATTCTCTCATACTGCTTTGTGCAAATCCACTTGCCCTACTACTCTAATCCAGGATAAAGAACCTATAAATATAAAGAACATAAATAATTAACATTTATAGAATAAAGAGAGAAGTTACAATGTTTCAAGAAATTCAACAAAAAGAAAGAAAAGGCTTAGCCTAGGCCCTGCAGTGGCTGAATTGGTCGAAGATAATATCGATTTTAATATGAAGTCATTATCGTCCTTTCCGACCGATTGCGCAAAGGGTATGCGAAAAATGATTGACTCTAATCACATTCTTTCATTGTGCTAGTTATATTACCATCACACAAGCAGATCCGTTTCGAACACCTTGTTCCTAAAATTTGTCAAAGCTAACTACTGAGATTCGAAATTATGACATATATGTACATATATATATATATATATATCTATATATATATATATATATATCTATATATATATATA
>MNPL01015752.1:44455-56246 GCA_002081605.1 Tropilaelaps mercedesae | reverse complement strand
ATATATATATATATATATATATATATATATATATATATATGCTCCAGCCGCACATGAATATTTCATGGCTACGAGCAAAAGCAAATTCCTGGGCCAACCGCGTCCGGTACAGGTTCTTCATATCAGCTCGCCCGCTAGTACCATCGCACTTCATCCTCACAGCCGCATTGCTGTCGGTCTGACGAGAAGAACTCGTATTGCAACTCCGATCTGATGATCGGCGTTGGGCTGAAACTCAACAGGATTCCATGCACGTTTTGTGCTCATCCTGGCAAACACATCGGTAGGACATGTTTGGACCCTTACGGGCCTCATGGCGGTGCGCTTGTCAATTCGACAATTTTATACAGCGTAGGCTGGTGCCGATATGGACACGTACAAAGGCCACAAGCATCTAGTCAATGTGGAACTGTGGACGCGCGGGTGTTCTCCGCGAAATTGGCCAACATGGCCGACTTGACAGGATGTGGCGGTAAGGACGCGTGGAAAGAGGTTAGCTAAGCCGTACAGCTCTTCGCTCCCCGGTCACGGCGTTTTAATGTAAAATCAATTGCAAAGTACAAATCAAATCGCGCGGTTTGATTCCATCATATCCGTTTGGTAGCTGTTTCCTTCTTCCGCGCTCTCGTCCTGTTTTGTATGTTCTATGTCGTGAACAATGGCGGAGCGGGTGTAGACATGCTCGTTTTTACGATTGTTCTCCTTACCTCGCACAGTACGTACGTCATTGTGCGTGTGTTTATGTGTGTGGGTCTTTGTGTATGTTGTGTATGTGTACGACATACGTGTGTGGTCATGCTTGTGGGAAAATGTCGCTGTTCGAAGGCTGACCGCATTGCGAGTTGTGTAAACAGTTTTTCTTTCATTGTTTTACTTGGTTGTTTGTCAAGGGTTTCTTCGATTGATTATGTTTATTGTGTTGTGGTGTTTGGGCATGGGTGTGTGTGTGTGTGTGCGGGTCGAAAGTGAGCCTCAAACAGAAGAACTGGTGGTGATGCAAGTGAGAGAGAATTTCGCCACAGAAGTGAAAACGCCACTGGCGGCCGAACGCGAGCACCAAACGATGCACATGTGAGCTATGAACGAAGATGTAACCTCGTTGTGAGGAAAGGGGTCCAGCGAACATCGGACTGAAATAACCTTCACGCATGGGGGGCGTGACACTGTCCCGAGCGCTGAAAGGAAGAACGGATTTCGCTACGAAAGAGAAACCGTAACGTGTTTCGACGAGTAGGCATGGAGCCATAAAGCGTGCGAGTATGACTAAACCTCCGGAAATTTCAGTGGAAGTTGCATTGTCTGGCTAGAGAATCTACAGCCGTCATAGATGCTACCCTCTGCACCTTTCATCCACGCGACAGCGAAGACTCGCAGTGAGTCCGCAAAATGGGTGCGACCCGGCGATTTGATAATATTCCCTTTCTTTTATCATTTTTTTCTTACTCACGCCGTTCCCATCTAATCATGCTGATGGCGAACGTTGTACTTAGAGCACGATGCGAAAAGTGGGTGGAGCCAGCTAGACACGAGGCTGAAAGGACGCCCTACGGAGCATTTCAACAGCGGCGAATCTAAATACCATTATATCGTAGCAGAAAAGCGACGAGAAATCCGCACAGCAGAATGACTGGGTCAGACAGATCCGACGCCAAAAGCGCTGGTTCAACTATGGGAGGGCAAAGGCTCTCTAGGGCTACAGTGACGGCCAACGAGCTCAATGAGAACACACCGAGTGGCCGTGTCGTATGCTGTGCCCTAGTTTGACCTCGCCCAACGACCTTCTCAACAGAAAGAGACCCTAGAAAAAAGTCCTTGTGCAATTTGACATTCTCCTCGAACTTTTCAGCGGGCCAGAGCGAAGGCCTTGAATAAAAAACTCAATCTCACAGTCCATTGATCTGATAAATTCAACAGCCTAAGCCTTCTTTCGGATACCAGCGCCCGAACACCGCGCTCTGTCGTCCGCGCGAGTCTCAGCGGCGGGCAGCTTCTTGCGTTCGTCTATATTTTTTATTCTTCCTTTCTACGAATATCCATAATTAGACCTTCAGATTATAACCGTTCATCGATAAAGCGACAGAACCGACTAAATATGAACTGATATCCATGTGCGCGTGCGATTTAAACTTAAAACACTATCTCGAACAAATAAGAATCACTTCTGTGTTAGTGAAATAGGAGGAATACTCGTAAAAAGGAGCACCTTCTTAAAAATGTTGCTAACGTTAGTTGAATTCGGTGTAGATGCTGTGTAAAAACGTCAAAATAGGCGATATTGCGAATACTTTACCATCTATAATGAAACTTTCCAATTCCAATATCGGTAATAAAAGTAATAACTAGTAGTAGTAGCAGCAGTAGTAGTAGTAGTAGTAGTAGTAAATTATTCGTAATATTCCCTAAACATGTAAGTATTAATAAATTACTGTGTTTTTACTATTTTTTCGCCCCGTTGTAGTAGTTCACGCCGTACCCAGCGTCTAACGGTGGTATAGGAGCATTTGTTTGAATAAATTGTCGAACTGTTCAAACCGACTGAAAGACAAAACATAGATTCGTACATGTCCGACGTATATGATGTACGAAGTAATAAAAGCTAATTCGAATTAAAATGATGTATTTTTGTCTCGAAATGTTATTCCAGCCCATGGCCACCATGACCCAAGTATTATCGCTAACACGCCCGAACAAAAATATTGCATCGAACTGAACTGCTACGTCTACGTGCTATTGGACGTGCGACGTAGATGAAATGAGACAAATGATCATACAAATATATTTTTACGCGGTCACGTATAGGATGCCCCCGCTAAACGATGCTATAATACTACAACAGTTCAGCGCATAGATAGCCATGGGCACGCGAAATGGTGACGTGTGTGCTCGCCTTCGTTTGGCGCACATCGGTCGCCGAGTAATCCTCTGTCCGACCCGGCCTGTTCGAATTCGTCGAATAATTAACTTATTCGAAACCACGTCTCCGATAGCAAACGGCCTTCTTTCGTAGATATAAAGCTAATACAATACGGACGTGCGTGCGTGCGTGCGTGTGTGCGTGTTGTGTCGTGGCTACGTGACGTCGACGCCCTTTCTTTTGCTCCACCTGTGGCAGTAGTGGCGTTGGCTTCGAGATAACACAGCTCCGCTTTGTGGTGGTGTGACGGTGGACGCTGGGGGAGCGACCTCTGCAGGTTTTTGTGTGCGCCAGATCGTCAACCAGCCAAGCGGCGAGCGAAAGGAGTGGACAGAGCGTTACAGATGAATCACGTTGATTGGCCGATTTGCCCAAAAGCTCAGCAAGCACGGCAAGCACTTGCTGAGTAACAGCGACGACTGCATCGACACAGACGTTGACGATGGAGGACGAGGTGCCGGGATGCAGGGAAGGACGCGCTACCGCGGCTCAGTGGTCATCGCGTGAATGGATGCATCCGCTTGACCCAGAGGTCAGCTACACGACCTTGGACGACAACGACAACAACAGCAGTGGCACATACCTTCCATCTATTCTCCAGCTGACAACAGACCAATCGGCAATGTATGGCTCGTCGAAGGCCTATTCGCCAGCTTCACCACAGCGCCTGGTTTCGACATGAATGCTTCACAGTTAAACAGCAAAGCCCTATTTGGCCAGCCAGCATCCAGGAGGGGAGCGATTGTCACCGGGTTAGGAAAAGATCCTGGTGTAGGTGTAGAGGGGCTTTGGCACACTCTCCCATGAATGCACTGCCGTGAATATGTTGAATATTGGGCTTGGGCACGCTCTGATAGAGTAAATTGTTTGCAGCAGCCGAAATAGGTCTGGATTGTGGGCTGGGCAGTGTGGGCTGAAACGAATCAAAAAAAGTGATTCGGCCACCCTGCATCATTGAGGTAACGTGATTACGGATCTCACCGTTTTTGTTTCGAGTGTTTTCTGTTTTTTGCAGTGCGATTTCTTCCTCACTTTGGCACCTTCTTGTGATGCGATGCCAAAGTGAGAAAATGTAGGCCTTTCTCCCGCAAGGGAGGAAGGCTACATTTTTGGCTCATATCTTCCCCAATTCAACAAGCCTGACTTCAGAAAAACGTATTGGCAAGGAGAATTACCGGTTGTATAACACGGGAAACTTTGAAACTCTAATGGATAACTCGATTCGTTTCGCTTAATCTCGTCCCCGTGCCGAGCATACTGGTTCAATATGAATATCGGATCTTCCTGACAGACCTACACTCTCGTCGTCGTTGCGTAAGCGGAAAAGTATGTAGAAGGCGTACAATATAACGTAATAAACAGCTCGTGGACCTACATTTTTGGACGAAATCCACGCCGCAATTCATTTATTGCGCCTTTGTAGCGGACGAGCGTCTTGATTCGCAGGGTGCAGGCAGTTGCATCTTACGCCATAAGGTTCTCGCCGTCGTAGGGTGTCATTATAAAGCTGCCTGTTTCCACTGCCTGGCCGGCCTACTGAGAAGCTCCATTCACGCATTATAGTAGCATCTGCCTTCCGTGGCATAACTGCCTAGGAAGAAGACTATCGTACGTGCAGATCAGATCATCATCACACTTAGGGCAAAGCATAGAGCATGTACAATATTGAGGCTACTACTGCGTAGGCACAGTCTCGTCGCCATCGTCGAAACCCGACGAAAGTGCCGAACTGAGCTACTATTTGAGAGCAGGAAGCATCTATGGCCAACGCGATAAGATGGTCTACCCCAAGCGGATTCGCATTATTTCCCCATTAAAAATACAGGAGACGACCGGATTTCCATAATTACGAATTCTTCTGACCGAGCCCACGCAGACGCAGGTGTTATTCGTACGAAATGTCAATTAGCCACTGGCGCGTTAGATAAGAGTCGAAGCCTAGTTTTCATTATCGTTCGCAAGTATGTCGTTCATAAGAATGCTTGGAACAAGTAGCCTTGGGACAGTTTACTTGGGACAGTTTAGCAATCAGTCGCTCGCGCATTTCCTCACGAACGAGGCCAATTGATTCAAAATGAATGGGCCTTATTTGCGCTAAAGCGAACCTTTTACTCGTCACAAGGTTTTTATCGGGGCCAGTTGGAGCACACAAGACCCTAGGCTAATGCCGTTTCCAGATGAAAAGGGGGCATTTGCTCACCTCAATAGTCGTCTACAGGCTCGAAATCATCTCAGCGTCTTCGAAAAGCTTCCCGCAGAAGTCTGCTTAGCGTATATGGCACGCAATTGAGCAATATAGTTGTATTGAAAAACCGACGACTGAGCAGCGCTTACGACAGCTGTAATCCCGCAGGGCTCGTTCGAATCAAGGCGGTTATTTACGCTTGCAAATTCGCCAGTGAAGCCACCTTCTACACAAGTCACCGGTAAACACATGATGACAACGACGACGACGACGACGACGATGAAGCTTTCGGTTGTGCATACTCGAAGGTGCACATAAACGAGAATTTCAATTCGACGCGAAGCACACGACTTGCTTCCGGCGCTGCAGACGTAGCCTGTTCAAGTTCTCGTTAGTGAACGGGAAATTCGATGTAAACGGCGACGTTTCCCTACACGTCTCTACGTGCCACACAAAAAAAAAGGCTTATTGCGATATTGCTAGCCAAATAACAGGTAAAAATCGTTCAATTATGACTTCAACGATAGAACATCGTACGCCATTATCAATACAACAACTAGGTCGCGAGCCAGCATCGCCGCGCGTGCATAAGTTGTGCTTGCCTCAAGGGAAATTGGGACCGAGCACAAACGGTCTGGCATTTTCGACAGGACGATAATTACCTTACGTCGGCAATACATTTCGAAGAAGAAAACCGATTTCGTGGAGTCAATTCGAGTATTTACTGCACGGCTTCACCGCGAGAGGAGACGTCGAAATCTATATGACAGAGGTAACAGCTCCTTTCGCGTAACCGGAGTTTGAAATCGATTCTCTTAGTCGTACTGCCGCCAGCAGGCCAAATCGGCCCCGGGCAAGTTCATAGATTCATTTTGGCACCTTAATGATGTCTTATGCCCTTCTGAGCTGATTTGCTGAAGTATAACTCACTAATCTCTCAGTACGGTAAGAAGAGTTTCGGGCATTCGATAGCATCGAAAGGATGCCGTACTGGAGCATGCTAATGGGATCCGTCTATTGTTGGACTAAGTCATAAAAAAATGAATACCATGAAAGAAAAAATGCTGATCAGTTTTTTGCACGAGTTAATCTGCCCTGGAACTGCCTGCATCTGGCCTACCGGCCCGAATCAGCGTCCCTACATGATTTAATTCCACCATCCTACAGGCTCAATAAATGTCGATAGCGATTACGACTCACGTAAGTACAGCTTAAGAATCTCTTAGTCAACTTCCGTGTCCATGACATCGTTGCATAACTTCAGTAGCTCTTGCGTCAAGATGACCTGTCGAGCAACTTCTTGTTCTCTCCCCAAGGCAATGCTTTTGCGTTTCATCAAAAGCAAGTAGAGATTATCGGGCTCTGCTCTCTGCGGAATACCGACCAGGCGGCCATAGCAGTTCGGTTGCAACCACTGGGCCAGATGACACTGTTAGGCATGTATTCCGATGTCCGAACATCTTATACCCGCAATTTGTCATGTCGGAACGTAGATGGCGGCCTAAATCGTATGAGAGGGCGGTGCTTGAGGAATCGGAACAACCCTACGGCACGCATGAAACACTACCTAGGCATGGAATACGGCTGGAGGGAACATATGGTATGCGTCGTCGTTGTGTCCAGATCCCATCCTTTGTCCGATTAGTCATCCTACGGAGGTCGACGTTCTTCGGGGTGTGGCAACGCGATATCCTTGAATAGAGCTATATTATTTCCATGTGCGATGTGTATTGGAAATATCTGTCTCTGCGGACCACAGAAGGGTAGAATTGGGGAACCGATCGCCACTACGGCACTGCATAAAGATCTACAAAGTAATTGACGGCCGAAGACCGCGTGGCGGTAGTCAAATCGACGCGCCGAATATGTAAGTGGTAAATGCTTAGACGAATGAAATCCAGTGACAAAGAAAATCGCGAGGGACATTCGAACCAAGCCAGTGGATTCGAAGAGGCGTGAAGGGTAAACCTTTGTTTGCGCAGTTCTCGTGGCGAATCACCTTGACGAAGACCTATGCCACTTCTGCCTGACTGACAGACGCGCGTCGCACACGCGGAGAGATCTGACGTCTCACTCCTGCGAGTTGAAGTGGCCGCACCGAATTTGAAGTCCGGTCTGCTGAATGGGTTTCGTTGTGGGTTGTTCCGTCAATGCCGACGAAAAAAACGCACGTTGGTCGCTGGCTCTGAACGACCCATCGGTGAGGTCTCGCTGACATTGAAAGATTGCGGACAAACTCACTGACGCAGTCGGCGGCATTACACAGCGTGTTCATCCGTAGCGGTGAAGTTATAGCGCAGTTCACTGCTTCCATTCTCTTTCTCCGTCATGCCGAATGGCTGCAGAAAAAGCTTGACGGGCTGTTTTATAGGAAGGTGGCCTGTGTCGCCTTCTTGCCTTTGGAGGCCCTCTGCTGGAATCTTTAGGACTTCCTTAGAGTTGGGCAAGTGTGGAAGGTTATGCCGTCGAGACCATCTCGTAAGTTGGCACTCAACAGCGGTTCGGTCGGAAGCTATACTCAAGTAATGAACAAAGAGAGGACGTCGAGGTGCGGACACTCACATTACTGTCAGGGAGGGTTGGGAAGCAAACTTTTTGATTAAGCGATCAGCGGAAAAAGCGGCGAAGCTTCATCACCGACTTCTCAGAATCAGCAGCTGAGGATGTTCCTGATCCTCAGCACTTGCACACACAGAACGCGCCCTCACATACACATTTAAAGCTTACACAACACCGGACAATAACTCCTATGGGACACACTTCCGTTCAAAAAGTATCTATTTCGTCCCCCTCTATGAGCTTACTACTATCTTCGACGCCTTCAGGATGGAATCCCAGCCTAACGCAGCCTTGGAGCGCTGCTGTTGCGCCAGGATCCCAGGACTTGGGAAGGAAGTCGTGAACGAGCGAGCTTCAATTCGACGATGATGGAGTGCCTTGGAACTTGAGACTTTAGAGAGGGCATTCGCCGGACTGCGTGTGGCTCTATTTTTGAAGCGCTGTTCAACTGACACATGAACTACATACACAAACCGACCTTAATTATTTGCCGCATTAGTCCTACTAACTAGAGGATGCAACCAGACGTCGAAAAAATGACCTATCGGGTCATCGTCTGTGTATATGTGGGCGACGCATTATTTCGCTGTGGTATTTTGAGTTTTCAATAGGCCCTCCTCCGATAACGATAACCCGATCTTAAACTCCAACATATATGTCGAAATTCGTGATGATCTGTCTGGGCATGTTGACCGCTAAGTTCTGGAAGTGAACTTTTCACAGCATTGCTGCTTTAGTTGGAACGCATTTGTAACTGCGCTATGCCAATCGCGCGCAGAGGTGGGTGGTTTTTGAATGTTAAAATGACCATGTCATGCTGTCTTGTCAAGTTGAAAGCGCGAAAATCCTTTCGTATAACTCCTTTCGTATAAATGTAACTACTTTTAGTTTTAAGATGAACAGTTAGCGTTAGTTACTTTAACAATAGGAACCTGAAACGCCTCCACAAGGCATATTATAGCTAAAGCAGCTTTAACGACTCGTAGAAAAAAAAACCCTTAAATCTGAGAGGCCAAGATTATCAGTCATTACTGGGGTTTCAAATCGGCCCGAAGAATGTATTCTCTAACTCAAATGCACTACGAAAGAGAGCGATTAGTAGAGAGTATTAATTAGTTTATGATTTATTAGAACTATTGCATGAGCAAATACATCCATTGTATGCTAGATGAAAATTGTATATCTAACTGCCAACGAACCGAGTAAATAATCAGTGATATAGGAGCGAAATGATAACGAAATGACCGAAATGTTAACGGTATTGGAAACGTGTACAAATTCTTTTATTTTAAGAAAATAATCTGTAAATGCGTTCCGGGTAATAGGTACTCGGCGTCTCGTCCCCCGTGTCGCTTTCCAACGAAGGTCGATGGTAGAATCAAATATTTTTTAAAGCTGACCATCAGCCAACATTTAACGTCCACGGTTTTTGCATTACTTCTTCCTAAGACGGACCACCCCATATAAATGTAAATGTGCACCGGCGGGGATCGAACCCGTGCACCTACTACTACGTGTCTCCTCTAGTCGCACCCCAGAGCCACCGAGCTCGACGGTATAATCAAACGAGAGCTTTCATATCTGCAATGGGAATTTCTAAATCTCTCCATTAAAAAACGACCTAACTCAGCATCACAAAAAAAAATAGATAGCCAGATGCACGATTAGATTAAGGGGCACACTCAACAAATACAAGAATTTTATTCCGTGAACAGGAAGGCGCCTCACGTCGCGTACACAGGGTCAGAAACCAGATCTTCGTTTGGCAGCACGGCCTGAGCATTTGACAATCCCTTCGTCAGCATCCGAAATAATTTTGCCTCAGGGATGATGATGCATTGCCAAACTGTATCTTATTACAAACAGATAGCATATGTAATTACATGCATTATCATATGTACGTAATTACATGCGTGCTTAATTACATACATATTTACATAGTTTTTGTTTGCCTCGAGAAAGCATTTAGTCGTCTGGTGTAATTTGTTCGAATCATCATAATGTCGAAACTAGCCTTTCTAGTAGAGTATCTCCAATATTCAGCCATGGATTCAGTTGTAGAAATATCGAAAGGTCGTCCTCATCGATAGAACGAAACTAGGACGGACGGCCGTTTGCTTTCTAGGATGTTCGTTGAACTGTAATACACTCGCATTGAGTGAACAGCAGCTTCTGTAAGAATAACACGCAGACTGTATTTCGGTTCGAAGTGTTATTGGGCAATGGCGTGCCATCTCTGCTTCTTTCAAGTGGGTCTTCTGACCAAAGCAGACTTCTACGTTGATTGGAGTGCACTGCTTGAAGACAATGAGGTACTTACATAACACTGGACAATATTTTATGTTGCTCAGGGCCTCTGTGAGAAGATTGGCTCTTTCGTCGGCGGATTTCCTAGATATTCGTCGATCCGAATAGCAGCAAACTCCAAAAAAGCGAGCGCGCTTTTCTGGTATTGACAGCGAAGGGGGCTTCAAGGTCGAACACGGGGGAATAACGCTCATTGAGGGATATGGAGGCTAAGGAACGAACCAATTAACACTAATAGCTTGCTGGGCCTGACATAAGTCTGCTGCGTCGTAGCCAGCCTGTCACGTGAGTAGAGCCTGGAACGAAGCGCCAGCCAGAACGAAGATGCAGCCTCCAAGGCGCCGAACCGGCTTCCACTGTTTCTGTCTGCTAATGGGAGGACTGTGCAGGAAATCAAATGTAAAACCCATAACAGTGCGTGGACGGCGTATCTGTGTGTGTGCGCGCGCGCGTGTGTGATCTAGCCATTAGGCTGCTGCTGCTGCCGCTGCCTACACTAAGACGGCGATGTCTTCTTGTGCAGTTAGGCCCGGTCTAACGCGGCACGGTACATCGACGTTCGCAGATTTAATTGAAGCACATAGCCTCCCTTGGCGCACGGCTTCGTATGCGTTGCCTGTTTGGACGACAGCCAGAGCGTGGTAGAGGGTAGCACACAGCATCCGGTATATCATCAGTAGCAGGCTCCAGGAACTGCTCATAAAGGGAGACGGCCAAGGCTTTTGGTCCGCTCCGAGGGCCAGCAGAGTCCAACTGCTTCTTCGTGTACGAATCTATGAAGGCACAAGCCATCAATGTCCGACTGGCTAACCAGTCGAGCCATTGGTGATTTCGACTCGATGAGACTCCATTACGCCCAGTGATCGGTCGGGAAGACAGGACAGGCGAATGGCCAAAAAGAAACAAATAGCCAGTGGGCGGTTCCGACGGGTCTGATGCGTCGCCACTCGCCTCGGGCCCGATCTGACGGCCAGACGCAAGAATTTCTTCCTCACATTGGTACTTTGGCGGTGCTGACTGGCCGACAGACAGATCATTTCAACGGAGCCCACAGAGAAATTGTGTTTCTGTGTGTGTGTGTGTGTGTTTGTCTGTGATTCGCTTTCTCTATGTGCGTTATCTCTCCCTGTCCCTCATGAAACGAATAGAGAGAACAAGAGAAAGAGAGAAAGCAGGCAACGCGTCCTGGACATCCCATGGGCTTGCTTGCACGAGCTCCACCGCGCACGTTACCACGATCTGAGCCGGGTTTCGCGGTGGCATGGGAGGCATGAAAGGAAACCGACCACCACCCATGGACTATCACAGCGGAGCCCGAGAATACGCTCGTAAATATTTAGCAGACGCCGACGGTCCGCTGGTGTAGGTCGCACCGGTTCCAAAGCAGCAACACGACCTCCAGCCGCGTCTCCGCGTCGAACGACCAGGCCAGCGCTGACATCGGTGCAGGCCCAGTTCAGCAGCTGTACAAACATCAGGACAAGCAGGCCTTTAGTCGTCGGCTGTGCATTTGTGTCGTCGCTCTCTCGTCCTGCTCGTCCTGCTGCTATCTCGTCCGCATGTTCATCCTCTTCGGCGCGTCGCGGCAGACGGGTTCGGTGGTGCTTTGGTGCAGTGTGTCCACTAATAAAAGAGATGGACGGTGTTGTCTCACTTCGATCTATCTTCGTCTGGCTGAGGGTAGCAGAGGGGTGGCTGGCTGGGTCGCTGACGGTTAAAACGAGAATGGACCCGGAGGTGTTCGGGTTTCCGGGTCGCAAAGGTCGGCTCGTCTTGCCTTTGGTACGATTCCTTAAGGTGCTACCAACCGGGACCGCTGTTACGTT
>MNPL01015752.1:32171-42470 GCA_002081605.1 Tropilaelaps mercedesae | reverse complement strand
GCCTACGTTCGGTTATTACTCGACGTCGACTAGTTAGTAACGAAGACCATCTTCACTATCCAGAAGCATTCCTAAGAAAGCGACTACTCACAGCCGATACTCACCCGGGCCTTCGCTTCCGACTTCGCGACATCGCCCTCCTAACTAGTCGAATCCCGCAGGAAGAACGGGGCTGTTCCATGGGCTAATTCCCCTAACCCGTTGTTGCCTAATTGGAGCGATTTCCAGCTAAAATGAGAAGGTTTCCCCATAGAGAGGCTCTCCACGTAACGCGGCGTCGCTACGCACGGCCACGATATATCCCGTACGAGAAGCGTTGAATCGCGATATTATCGTTGTCGGTCCGGTTACTCGAAGCCATCCATGAATATTTTCTATGTAGTTGGAGGTATCTGTAGCTCTAGAAACAAAAAAAAAAAAAAAACAGCTATCGGGCCAGCACTTGTGGGGGTGCTGGCGCGTAACTATTAGTTCATCTGTTGCTGCCTGCGAATAAGTGCGATCCTCGAGCCGCTGTCGAAACTGTAGGTCGAGTTCTAAACTGAAGATTTCCGCGTTCTTCTTGTTTGAATCGGGTCATCGTGCGAGTGTATGAGGATGTTGCTAACGGTAGAGGTCACAGATGAACGTCTAAATATTCTAATTAGTGTAAGTTCGATCTGAAAATGCGCTTGGAGTCCAGGTAGTTGAAGGGCATGAGCAGGCCCATGAATGGCGTTCTTGCGATTTGTATCGAACGCGAGACTTCATCGCATTTCGAGCCATGTCGTTGGACGCGCCAAAATTCGTAGGGTCCTTCCAAGCGGTTGTTGTTGGCACGCGGATGCGCCTGAAGTTGACAAGGCTTCACACCGGAACAGTTTTGACGGCGCCAATTTGTCATCGTGCAAAATGGGACCAATGAAATCTCTCATCTTCTCTCAGGAATAATCTGGTTAGCGTCACTCTGCGTCAACGACGCTTGAAAGGAAAACGCTCGCCGCGGCCAACGACAGTCGACGTGAAAGGCGGCGGGGCGCTTTGTGGATCCTGGCAAACGCGATACGAACATTGACGTCGGGTTTCCAGCCGCGTACGCACGCACGCACGTCTGTTCGCCTACAGCTAACTTCTTAAGGCTACAGCTAACTTCTTAAGGCTACAGCTAACTTCTCTATGAGTCGGCAGGATCCGCCATACGCGACTTCGTTAGCGAGCGGCCTCTCCTGCCTCCGCTTTCCCCAGCGATAGATGATTTGCAGGACTCCTAGAAGACCTCCTCCCCTCGCGCGCGCGCGATCGCAGTCCGTTCACTTTAGGTTTTTCCCAGCTGTTCGGAATAATGACACCTCGCTCGACGACGTCCACCTGTCTAGGCCGAAGCTGTCGTTACGACGCTGTCATGGGTCGGTGCTTTCCTCGTTTTTCGTCATTGTACGAATAGCGGATTCGAAAGGATGGTTCTTGTGCTGCTGATATGAAGATGGCCCGCTCGTGTTTCTGTAGGCTGGCAGCGTCGAGGGTGCATGTCACCAGGGAAGTTACGAGGGGACGAGGGGTGTAGGAGTTAGGAATCGCCTGGCCTGTGGCCTGGCTGGATTGAGGGATTGGAGAGTTTCTTCTGTGTGGTTGTATGTGCTTGCCTTCGGAGAAGGGCGTAAGAAAATGTACGCGTTCGAAAACGACAACCTCGACGACATGTTCTTGTGTGTCGTGCTTTAGGCCGCTCTCGTCCTGTGTGCGCCTTTGCCCGTTAGCTAGTTGGCTCTCTCTTCCTGGCGAAATTGTAGCTTCTACCCCCCCGCCGCAGTAGGAGCGGATCCGAACAGGCCACTTCTGCGCCGTCCTTTTTCCAGCGCACTTCTGCGCGCGCTCTCTCTACGTTAACACTTCGTCCCCTGGTACCCCCCTTCGACCCAATACGCCCCAATTCTGTCTCCAACCCAACGGTCCTCGCTTCGGTCGTTGACGCAGGCGAGCACACTCTATCTCTCCGTGTTTGCCTGCTTGTCTTCGTTTTCGCCAATCCCTCTTCGTGTGCGCTGATCTGGAAGAGTAGGACATATTAAATTTGTGTGGGTGGTCGGTACGTGTGTATGTGTCTCTCTGTTGGCATAGCGGTGCGTCTCGATGTGTGTGTGTGTGTGTGTGTGTGTGTGCGCGTTCATGGTTTACGTTCGTCTATCGCCCGCGAAAGCCGCTAGAAGGGTTGGCGTCAGGGGAAAAAATTGCGGGACGTACGACAAGTCTTGGCCGAGCAGTTTGGCGCGCGCCCCGGTCCTGGCTGGACGCCCAGCTGCGGCAGCAGCGCCGCCCCCGTTAGCGCCGGCAAGGGCGACCGTGAACTGGGACAGTGCAGGCTAACGTGGGACAGGTTACGGCCTGCCGAAGCGCAGACAGCGCAAATGTTGGGACGGGTCGGGGGGGCCGGGGTTGGACAGGGACGTTGTGGGCCTGCCAGTCGCTGGAACAGGCGGGAACACAAGAAACGACAAGAAGGAAAATTGTAACTGGAGAGGAACGCGTGATAGAGCGCGATGGAGAAACAGGCGAAGCAATTGCTGGCTGTGCCTGCATGAGGCGTGGGGGGACGCTGGTGATGGGAGCGGAGGGAACGACACAAAAGCTTACGAGGGTGGTGGTCTACGAATCAGCTGAACTCGCCTATCTCACCTGACCAGAGAAGGGCGGCCGAGGGGAGCTCCCACTAGGACTGCGGCTGCCGACGCGAGCAGGCGTTACGAGCAACAGCAGAGCAGGTCGTTAGGAGAATCTGCTGAGGAGGACGCACATTGGGCGCGCACCGTCGTCCTGTCAACGGTAGCTCGCGCTGTTGCAGTGCGTTCCAGTTCTGCCGTCGTTCGTAATGCCGCTCACTAGTCGAAGTGCTGGTCGTATGCGTGGAAGGCCTCGCTTGCTTGACCGGGATGGGCTGTCGCGCGTCTTTTCGGTAGCTCAAAAGAGGTAAAAACGAGAAACGAGAAAAGCAGAGAAGCAAATAGGGAACGACCGAAGGAACGATAGGGAGAAATGCGAGCGAGAGAGCGCGAGAGGAGAAAAAGTGAAGAGGAAGGAAAGGTACAGAAGAGGAGGATCGGGTGAGAGAAAGCCAAAAAGAGATCCGTCGCCATTCGATTGTTCGTTCGTTCGTTCGTTCGTTCGCTCGAAGGCAAAGTGGCCAAGACAGAACGACTCGTTAGGGTGACACTTACGTAGCGAAAAACAGAGCAATAAGGGGAGTGGCAAAGATGTGCAGAAGCACACCACCTCCTTTGGCCCTTCTACTTTTTGTCCCAATCATTGTTAGTGCCGGTAAGAAGTGAACAGCGGTGGTAAGCCACAACTAAGCCTGTGTGCTTGTCGCACTTCCCAAGACAAACGGTGGAACGAGCCGCACATTTGGCAAGGTAGATGTGGATACTTTTTCACTCGCAATTAGTCAACATCCTTGGGTCTACAGAACTCTACCAGTGGCACTTAAGGCCCTCTTTGAGCAGTTCCTAAGGATAATCGCGGATGTTACCATTAAGTCGCTATAAGAGGAAGGCCGGAGAGAGGGAAATTGGCAAGAGCTGCACTCGTCCCTAAGGACAACAAGCCGGCAGGTCTAGCGCAATCATTGAGGCGAAACTAGAGTCACTTGCGGCGGAACATAGTTCATGTTGTGCCAAATAAGTAAAAAACGTCCACGCTGCAGGTAGCTGTCGTTCCGAGCGTCACGTTTATAGTTTCCCGTAGAAAATCATCTACTAAAAGAAGTACCACACCCACTCATTCGAATGGTTTGCAATTATATGCAGGCAGCATAGTCACAAGCGAAGGGACAAGGCTTCCTATAACAACAGATGTTCAGCAGGAATCCATTCTGGGAATATTCCGTATTCCCCTATATTGCCGATAACGATTTCTTACCAAGCTGAGAAGAGCTGATGGAGGGATATGCTGACGGCCGTGCGCTCCCAGTCGAGGTAAGGACGGTGACAGAGGTCGAACTCTGCAACAAAGCATCGTCAAACAATGCCGTAACCGACGATGAAAGTTGGTTTCGCTCTGAGATCTCAAAGAACGAGCTCATTCGGCTAACGAGGCGAGACTTATCGACTTTTTTCTGAGAAAAGACAAGTTAGGGTGATCGTTCTAACACGAAGTCGGATGTACGCAATCAAAATCCTTTGGCACTTGAGATATCGGACTGAAGAAAGACTTATCTGATCCTCTGAGGCATAGAGAACAGCAGAAAAACCAGCAACCGACTTCAACAAACGCCTCTTTTTCCTCTCAGGCTGAGCAAACTTGGATCACTCAGTTTATGAGGCTAACGTTTTTCGCGCGTTTCTCATGGATGATGACTCCACAAAGCGTCCACATGTCTGTGTGGCTGCTATACTACATCAACTTTTTGCAGAAGCTGGGGTTTGCCTGCTCACTCTCGATGAACAAGCAGTGTTTTTGTCACTAAATCAAATATCTGTGATTGGAACACCTCTGATTGTGTCCAACTTGTAAGAGAATAGCTACTCATCTTCGTTCTGCACCCAAAGAATATATATCTGCACGCCAATCATACGTGAGACGCCGCCTGACCTTTTTGTCCATATTTCTCACAACTCTCAGCGGCTTCCGGCGGTCCTCTTGCAAGATGTGTTAGCTCGTTTTCTTTTTTGTGGCGTTTTTGAATCCATCTGGGTCATCTCATTCGCAGCCGTTTTTATTTCGGATTTTGTGTCGGCTGTGGTTTTCCTGACCTTCCAGCTCCTCCCCTATGTAAGTCAGCTGTCTAGGGCAACGTTCTTTCGTCATCACTTTCTTTTCAACCCACTATCCCCTTCGTCGGCTTTTCTCATCGCCTTCAAAAATGCTTGTTTATCTGCTCGCCACCATTACCTTGCTAGCACTTGAAGAAGCCCTATGTGGCCCTCTTCAGGCACCCATCTGGAATTTTCGTCTGAATACTAAACCGACCGCAATAGCGTGTTTTTTACTCTGTGCCAATCCAACGCCCGGTTCTGTGCGACTTGGCCGTCTTCCCTGTCACTCCCCAAGTCCATCGTTGGTCTTCGTCCTCGGAAGCGGGAAGGAAATAATTGCTGCGCGAAAGTCAGGTAATCGTGTAAGCTCACTATGTTATCGACACGTATTTGAATTGATTTTGATGACGTTGCGGCAAATATTGCGAGCGTGGCAACGTTCGCATTTTAGCAACGTGATGTTGTTGTGGCCTGACTCTGCGATGTGTTAACCTCATCCGGTATATAAAGAGAAAAAGGACGCGATGCTACAAGAGAGCGAGAGATAGCGAAAATGTCCAAATCGGATCCGAAAGCCTCGTCAAAACAAGCATCTAGAATTTGCCGAAAATATCCAATTTGGCCGCAGTCGTGATCGTGGACTATCAATTAACCGAGAAGAACAGGCTGTGTACTAGGTGTGGCAGACTTTAGGCAGCGGCGCAAGATTACTAAGGAAACCAGCTTTGTCGAAGAGAATTGCATTATCGACAAGCGATACAGTCTTGGCGCGATAAAATGTCGCGGCCGTTTGAAGATAAAACGACCTTTTTATAAGTTGCTACTGCCACCGCAAGCAGCTTCTTAGTAATATGGCAATTTCGATCGGTTCGTTATTGACTGCTGTAATGACGTCAACACTCGAGACATGACCCCGAAACTAGACATGTCTGTTGTCCTTCCGTAACGATCGTTCTATAGATCCGATTAGGCCATCTACTCAAAAGTGACCTGCAACGCATTTTCTAGCTTCGTATTTGTGCGTTACTTGTCGAGAACGTCACACAACGTTGCTTGTTACACATCTGATTTTTTCCAACGACTGCGACGGCGCCGCGGGATTCGCGCACAGACAACACTCGGCTACTCTGCCAACTCTACTACTCTCTGGCTAAATGCCAACACGTCGTCCTGTCGAACATGACGAAGAAGCATCGACAACTACTTTCAGGTCGGCCGCTAGTCCACTTATTTCACTCGCCTTTTAGCTGTGAATGTCACGCATTCGGCGTGGCCACGCAGGCACTGCGATAGTTGTGCACTGCAAACTGGCTAGCGCGTGTTGTGGCGTCCAACGCGTACACCGCCTTCTCGATAGGCCAAAACAGAGACGATGATGATTGATGTCTTCGCGTGTCATGATGACGACGCAGAAAAATGGGGGTGCACTCATCAAGGCCTAATCTGTGGCAACTAGCGGCCTCCTTCGATTAGGCGTCGACCAGGGGGTTGTAGGGGGTTTGCCCTGCAGGCATTGTGTCGACGGCAGCTGCAGGCAACGGCAACGACCAGACATTGCATTTTTGAAAATGACAGCGTTTCAAACGACGATTGCAGTACACTGGAATCGTGTTGGAATTTATTGGAACTTAGCTAACTAAAGCGAAGGCTGGCCGCCTTTCGTAGGCCGTTTCCAGGGACTATAAGAGCTCGCACATGCTGACACATACACTGAGCGATTTTTATTAGCTGAACCACATGCATAGCTCAGAGGGGGTTACAAAATCACTCTAGACAGCTGACGCCATCAGAACGTCCCCCGAAGCAACTCTGCGGAGAATTGGGTTCAGAGAAGTGCATATACTGATACTCAATAGCTTCCGCTACACTTAGTCAATGTTTCAAAGTAGCCGATATACAGAGCCGTCGTACGGACGACATATTAAGAGCGACTCAATGCGGTTGATCTAGAACTGCTTGAATGCCTGTGTTAGTTGTAGTGTCGTGCACACCGCCTAAATAGCATATCCTAATATGCATGTTGCTGATGAAGATGATTACACTATTGCGTCGTAGCAGTATTCTAGTTACGCCGCGCTGTCGCCTTCCCAGCCGATGACTATGCATGCACATAATTGTTTTCCCTCCGCTTCTCCCGTAGCACTCATACGGTCTTCTTGCCTTGTTGACTGTGACCCCCTTTTAGCGCCGTCACCTCCCTGAGAACGGTTGCGTATCCGGTCGCCGCCACCGCCACCGCCGCCGCCACCGCCGCCGCCACATGGCTTGTCCGTGGTGTCCGAGTGAGACGTCGCTACATTAGTGCTGTTTCATCAGATTTGCGACCCGTTCCAAACCCCCACTTACGTCTAGTCACAATTGTGTGTTATTAGAACTAGGTAGAGACGTGTACACACAATCAGCCCCCAGGGTCGCTGCGCCACCATACGCACGGTCCAGGGTGCCTATTCCGTGTGCTGCATTATCCCGTTCGTGACGGACACCAGTCGACATGGTTATCGATTATGATTATACTATCGGATAGCTGCTTGCTACCGCCTGGCATAAATTTTAGGCCCTTGTCTCGAGTAACGTCTAGGCGTTCAGCGAGAGCGTTCATAGTAGGAATCGAAGCCTGAAATGGGTGCTTTACTTAGCGTCAACGTTGTAGTTGACCCCCCATCCTTCTCCCCTGTCCAGAATTAAATGGCAATTGTTCCTTGGGAATTTAATCAATTCTTTATAGTTCCTTTCGTCGTAAACAATAAAGTCGTATCTCGCCTAGTCACAAAGCGCTGCTTTAGTGCTCATCCAGCGCACCTCATCCAAGTTTACAGCCTGCATTTGTGCACACACACACACACATATATATATATATATATATATATATATATATATAGTCTATCCTACGTTCACTAACTATCGGTACAGTGCAGGAGCATTAGATGTCTCTTTTTTTTATGATACATGCACGTGTATGTAATGTACGGGATACAGGATATATAGATAGATAGGAGTCGCGCATGTCTATCGGAAGATTAGCTAGTGCATAACAGGTTTCCTTTCGCTATTCTAGGCCATTCTATCACAGCTTGACGAAAGGAGGTTGTTGGCACCTGTTGAGAGGGCCAATCCTTTGAGGTTGTCACCGTTGCAGGTGTTTGCCTACGGACAGCGAGAGTGAACATCGGCGAAGACCAAACAGAAGCCGAGGTCTTTCGGGTTTGTTCCTTCGACAGTCGTAGAAAAGGACGTAGGTGCGAGACGGCACATGCACACGTCGCGCGCCAGAAGGAAAACCACAGCCGGCCATCGCCTACGAAGGGACGAAGTGCATAAGTAGAGGTAGTCGTAGAAGTGGTTGGCCGAACAAATTGCGGGTCCCTGCGAGAGGACCTGCAGTGATTAGCGGGGTCCTTTCTTCGAACAGTCCTCATTTCGTTCGAGCCAGTGGTCGCTTCGAACTAACGGCGAAGGATACACTCCTTCGGGAGAAGCGACACAGGAGCGAACGTGCACTTCGCCCGAACCGGCGGCGGTGGTGGCGGCGGCGGGGGTCTGACGAGTCCGCCTCGACTTTTACGGAGCGAACAGTCTATTCGTGAACGACCGACGTGGGCGCACACCTACACATTCAGATTTACATAGTCACACACGCATGCACATGCAGACACTAAAAACGGTCCCAAAATATTCGAATTACTCTGTCGCGTTTTTTCTTCTGCGTCGCTTCGTTTCCCTGCGGCAGCTGCCGCCCTGTGCACGCCGAACAACATTGACCGCTTCCGCTCTTCGGTGTTATCGACCTCGTATCACCACCGGTCGTTATCCTAAAACGTGGCTACGCGACGAAAAAAAATTATATCGGAGAACATTTCCGCAGCAAAGTCAATCGTTCATCACTTCATTGTAGGTAGCGCCCAACTGCAAAGACCTCCTGGAAATGTTCCACCATCGGAATATCGCCACTGGACTGCCGTTGGAATTGTAGAACTGTTCACTCACAGAGTTCGTGTCGAATAAATAAAAGCCTAAATAAATCATACCGAGCAAAGTATCGCATTGATGGCAATTTAAAATGCTAGCGAGAAGTAATTTTTCAAGAAAATACAGTCATAAGTGAATGCTCGCACAGAATTCTACTCAACCGCGCACGGCTGCTGTGTACGACGCAGCTTCGTTGTCCTTTTGTCCTGGGTAGGTTCACATCGAGAAGGACAACCACTTCAGCGGCCGCTGGCAACCATGAGCAGGATTCTGAGCAGTCGGAGACAAAGCTGCCAAAAAAAAAAATACTAAACAAGCTACAATAACACAAACGTATGCGAAGAACGCCAATGGGCCTTGCCAGGGGGTAGGACAAAGCAAAAGCGTGCTCTCCTCGTCAGGGCGCTCGCGTAGGACCGCATTTCCGGTCTTCCTTCCCTCGAGGACACTGTCCAGTCTTTGTCCAGTGTTCTTCGCGGTTGGAGGGCGGCTGAGGGGGCGGTCGGGCGGGCGGGCGGCGGACACGGATTCATGCTCGACACTAGTGCAATCAGCGACGCTCCTTTGCCGACATGCCAAACGCTCATCTGGTTGTAGCCAACGAGTTTGGTCTGGAAAGGGCGACTAGCATCTTCCTATTAGCGTAATGGCCGGCCGGCGTCCTGCTAGGCCGTTACGAGGCCGACACGAATCGTTCCAGCTGCATGGCGAGCTGTAGACGATGATGGGAGACGGAACAATGAATGACTCTGTCACCTGGTCGGCCTGGGCCTTCCATCAGGCTCCGAAAGGACAACGATGAGGCGGAGGACGCTGAACACAGACGCGATTTTGTCGGAGCCGCTTCCTACCAGACACGTAGACACCACAGCCATTTCCATGAAGTCGGAGATCCGCGAGTTTTTGTCCCTTCCGCGGACGCGAGATTGGCCGAAAAAAAAACCAGCAGCGAATAGCGCAAACGTTTCGGGACGCTGTGCACAGTTTTCCCCGATGTTGGCAACATCTGATCGCAGGCTCATTATCCCCAGAAAGAAGCAGTCGCGTTCGCAGGCTTGTTCGCGATGAAGAGCCGCCGCGATCGTTGCACCGCGTGGCTAACGCCCTACGACAGTCGGACCAGTCGGCTTGAGCATTTTCGGAGCGAACCAACCGATCAGGTCTACAGTTCGGGGGTGGCGCGCGCACCCTCAATCAGCGTCAGATTTCCACAAAATAGGTCAGCCAGTCGAGATAGACGCAGACCGGCTTAACCGATTGGACGGCATCGGCCTGCTCGTCGAACGTGTCCTGCGGCAGGAAGTGCAGGGTAAAGAAGAGCGCCAAAATGCTGTACATGTAGCCAATGACGAACTGGCGATTGAGCGTCACAGCGTCGAACAGACGCAACTGGAATGGCCGCAGCCGCATTTCGGCCAGCAGGTGCACGTAGGAATCCTTCTCGGCGCTGAGTAGCAGCGACGTGTGCATGTGGTGTCGCTTGCAGCGTTTGTACATGTCCTCGAGTTTGGCAGGATAGTGGCACAGGATGAACACGACCAGACAGGACGTCACAATGTCCATGGGCACGCACACCAGGTCGATGAGTTTCGCGTGTCCCACGTCG